>JABUQX010139724.1:27500-32500 GCA_015478945.1 Trachelipus rathkii
AAACCGAACTATATTTAGTTGAATAATAAAAAAACACTTAATAAACTAGTCTTTAATATATAATAATTACCAATATAATATAGAAATAACAATAATAAATAATAATAATAAATATTTACCAATATAAATTAATTACCAAACCCGTAATAGCTTTCTTGTACTGTTGTTCTTTGCGAGATCGAATTGTTAGTGCTTTTAATTTTTCCAACTAATAGATTTTAAGCTCTTGAAGTGAGTTTGAGATGATCTTATTTCTAACTTTGAACATGAGAGGAGTTGAACTCTAACTGGATTGATGTTCTCAAGTTGAACTGATGTTCTTTATATACGTGTTGACATCTATGTACACATAAAATACCCTCAAATATTAGTCCTCTTGGTTGGCAAAGATGGCAAGGTTTTTTGAGCAAGTGTGGCAAAAGTTCTTTGAAGGACTTGTTGATGACATAACCAGATATCAGACAAAAATCAGACAACCAGGAAAGAAAGAACAAATAGCTCTACAAAAATTTACAACACTTTTTCTATCACTTACTAAATTAACATTACTAATAGGTATAAAATTTATATATAGATAAGTTCACTATCCTAATCCTACCAAAAGATTCATAACTAGCCAAAAATCCTATGCATTATATAATCAAAACTGCGAAAAACAGGTTAAATTTGTTTTCCTGTACAAAGATCGAAAAACTATGTAGGATTTGGTTTCGAAAAAGATAAAGAAAATCAGTTTTATAAATAGAAAAAATCAAATAACGGATCAATCGTTATTTCTGTAAATAACTAAACTAAATAAATCAATAAAAAAACAAATAAATATGTTTAATAGTGAATTAGAGTATGTCCTGGGGGAAAGCACCAAAATATGTGCCGAGAAAGTTTCGCCATACACGAATAGAAACCTAACTAAATATATTTGAATAATAAAAAAACACATAATAAACTAGTTTTTAATATACGATAATCAAAAATAATAATATAATAATAGCAATAATAAATAATAATAATAAAAATTTACCAATATAAAATAATTACCAAACCCATAATACCTTTCTTGTACTGTAGTTCTTTGCGGGATCAAACTGTAAGTGCTTTAAAATTTTTCAACTAATAGATTTTAAGCTCTTGAAGTGAGATAGAGATGATCTTATTTCTAACTTTGGACAGGAGAGGAGTTGAACTCTAACTGATGTTAAAATCGACCTGAACAATGTGAAGTGAGTCGAACAAATGTTAAAATCAAACTAAACAAGTTTACGTGACGTAGGTGCTTTATCTCTTTTCCATAGGTATTACAACGGCAGGTGCTCGCAAGAATTGACCTCTCACATTCCTCCACCACTGCGTCGCCCTCGTAACACAAGAGGTGCCTTGTTCTTTCATGAAAATTGTGTGAATATTGGAGACTCAAGGATCACTCGTTGTGGTACCTCCTTCATTCCAACCACATCTGTTTTGTGGAACTCCTTACCTTCTTTTATTTTCCCCACAATATTTAATCTTCCTTTATTTAAGTTCCGCGTCTGCGCTCACCTGAGGGAATTGCGTTAGGCAAGAGTAGTAAGGGGTAGTAAACTAACCGCCATAATGTTGCAAGGCAATGTTCAATGAAATGTTGCAAATGTTGCAAGCAACAATTTGCAACATTTGGTTTTTTCAAGCTTGACGTGTCAAGGTTAGAGTTTTTAAGGTCTGGAAGACCGTTTTCGGAGGTTTAGTCTCCTAAAGGGGGGCGGAGCCCCCCAGAGGGGGCTCTTTGGTTCCTAGAAGGTTTTAAATGATCGATAGATCATTTCTGATGGCTTCAATTGATTTATCGGTGTTTATTACCCCTATATCCACGTTTAAATCGTCTTGCTACGTGCTCTGGTTGGCTTTTCACATTGAAAAATATAATCGAAAGAAAATAATTACTATAATTAACATTCGATTAACCGCTGTAGTATTGGGGCTATTTGAGAGGTTGCACTTTTCGATAGGAAGGAATAGTGCTATAGGTCTGAAACTTTGTATATGGTTATTGTGTGTGATAAACTGATCACACATGAAATTTCAAGTCTCTAGGATGTATATAGGGGGTACCTCCCCCAGAGAGCGAAGGTGAAATATAACGCTACGCCCTTGCTGCTGCTTTCTTTTCCGAGCGAAGATTAGACTTAACAATTACCAATCGAACAGGTGGATCACAGGCGAGTTTTGGTGACCGTAGGTCACCCCTAAGTGGGTGCAGCCCCCTTAGCGTCAACGTCAAATACGTGCTGAAAACCATGTTAGAGTTATCGTATCAGGCTAAAATTTGGATATGAGCTATATGATGACGTAATCTCGTCGAAGACGAGATAACGTCCCTCTGCGCTCCTCCGTAGGGGGAGCACTTCCCCTCTAAAAAATTAAAATGATCGTAGAAGATTGAAACTTGGAGACAGGGTAGAGGAGTCGGAGTCGGAGTCGGAGTCGGAGTCGGAGTCGGAGTCGGAGTCGGAGTCGGAGTCGGAGTCTGAGTCGGAGTTGGAGTCGGATTCGGATTCGGAATCCAGGGACCCCCCCGGTGGGGGTTTCCCGCATCATTAATGTGGAAACTTTGTTACGTCGACATATATTGATTGATCCTTGTATAAAGAACTTGAATTTATTTTATGTTTATCCATAGTGATACTCGAAATGTGACTTGAAACAATATATCAATAGATCAATAGATCAATAGACTAAGGATGGACAGGAGGGTGGCAGGATGGTGGTTTGATTTACTGATTTACTGTTTTAGGGTATGTAAAACGTTACAATTTTAGTAAAAAATTTGACTTAAATCAATAGATCAATAGATCAATAGATCAATAGATCAATAGATCAATAGATCACAACTGGACAGGAGGGTGGTTGGATGGTGGTTTGATTTACTGATTTACTGATTTACTGCTTTAGGGTATGTAAAACATGGCAATTTTAGTAAAAAAATTGACTTGAATCAATAGATCAATAGATCTATAGATTAATAGATCAATAGATCACAGAAGGGCTGAAGAGGGCAGCTTCATTTACTGATTTATTGATTTACTGCTTTAGGGTATGTAAAAACGTAAATTTGTAAGTTATAAACATAAACAGAATAAGAAATTTTATTTATTTATTTATTTAATTATTTATTTATTTTTTTTTCTTGATGGTTCCGAAACCATTATTTTCGAAATCTACAGACCCAATAACATATATAAAGACACCAACATTGTTGTTATACGAATGTTTATTAACTCGGCACCGCAGTGGCTCCAGCACCGGTGCCGGAACCAACTCATTAAAATGTTTTGGGCCTCAGCCCGAAGGGCTGAGGCCTTACCCCTCCTTCGGAGGGGTAAAACCCGCTTACACCCCTTCGGGGTGATCCCCCATCTCAGGATTCACACCCTTTCAAGGGACGCATCCCCTTGGGTTTTCTCTTGGGAGTTGATGTATTGCTTTAGATATTCTTGGTTAATAAAAACTGTTTATTCGCAAGTTAGGTACGTTATGTTAAATATTACTATGACAGTGTGAGATTAACACTGATTTGTTAGAGAAATGATTAGTTTTGTAAGATATTACTGTGTTAACTGACGATGATGTGTTAGAAACGTGAGCCTAGGTTATTGAGTAATGTTAGGTTTGCCCGAGAATTTTGCTAATGTCTACGTTTATTCATAGTTCAAATGATGTTATACTCGAGACGAATGACACTTTGATGAAGATAGTGTCAATTCATAGTTCAAGATGCTGGTATCTTTGATAGATTGGTCACTTTGTTAAGGGATTTTGTTAGATAATACGTCTTTACCTGTTGTTGATATGCGGGAAAAGTTGGGAACATATTGAGTATTGTATGACCTGTTAGCTACTTTACCTTTGATAAGTAGGGCATTTTCAGGATGTTAGCGGATTATTCATACGCGAGGTATGTTAGGTTTGCATTTGTACATTATATTCTTAGTTCAGGTTATGATATGTTAGCTTTATTGATGCTAAAACTTTGTTGCGTAAGCATATATTCGTAGGTCTGTATATAAAGAACTTATTTTTATGTTATTTTTATCCAAATGATACCGAAAATATGACCAATCAATAATGATAGGATCATAGGCTAATGGGTGGGTAGTGACTGCAGGGATGGATGGTTTGATTTACTGATTTACTGATTTACTGCTTTAAAATCAGTAAACTATTACACTTTACTGTGATATTTTATTCAAAGAACTTAGTTTTACGTTATGTCAGGTTACAATTTTGTTATATATTTTTCGTTCGCGCTGGAATATTGCGCCTGCGGGCTCACGTGGCGGGCGGGTACGCGGAAATATTGTGCCTGCGGGCGCACGCGGCGGGCGGGAACGCGGAAATATTGCGCCTGCGGGCGCACGCGGCGGTCGGTTACGGGAAATAGGTCTGGCGGACCGCGCGCGGTGGGCGGGATCGCGACGGGTCGCACCTGCGGGTGCGGTGTTCGTCTGACTTTGTGCGGAGGGTGCATGCTGTGTGTGTTTGTGTGTGTGTGTAGGGTAGGTGTGAGGGTGGATGGAAATAAGTTAGGACAGAACCATACAGGCCAGGTACCTACACGACCTCATGTTAGGGACAGTTACCTACCAACGGCAAGGCGACAGGTACTTGGATGAGTTCAATTTATGACCACTTAATCCCTAACAGACCTTTAAGAATGGTCAATTTCAGCCCTTGATACGGTATCAAGGCCAAGACATCAGAAATAGCTACGCCCCCAAAGGGGGGTCAAAGGGGGTTAAACTAGGGGGAGGTTCCACAGTACGACGGTTGCTTCGTAACCGTCTATTGCAACCCTTCTTCGAAGGGTTGCAAAAAAGTTACAAGGTCAAAAAGCTACAAGGCCAAAATCCTAGGGTGGGGTACAAAAGGCTGGGTCCGGAATCCTCTTGCTACTACTCACATAATTGGCCTACCCGTTATTAATAATAAACCAATCACTTTTGACACCATTTATTCTTACACACGCT
>JABUQX010139725.1:0-13706 GCA_015478945.1 Trachelipus rathkii
AGAGAGAGATATATATATATGATATATCTATATATATATATATTATAGTATAACAACAGCCACTTCAACTAAGAAATCTTCACCAACTACTAGCAATATGTTTTCCTTCATTTCCTATATGAAAAACAATACTAACTCTTATTTTCTTTGATAAACTATTAATTTTATTATTATTAAAAATTATAATTAATTGGTAATTAAGCCATCAAAAAAATTTTTGATAACAAATAATTTAAGGGAAGGGGTTATATATATATATATAGTTACATATATATAATATTATATATATATAGTATATAATATATATATATATATATTATATATATATTATAATATATATTTAAACTACTTCATTACTTAGTTACATGAACTCTAATAACATCTACTCATTGAATGATTAGTTCTAAAAGACTCCAGATAGCATCACTGCAGGTTCTCTCCTTCATTTTTCCTCTTTGGTCTGATTTAATAATGCGAAGAGCAGAAAAGCAGTTCCACGCCTAACTTGCAGTTGGAGGTAGAGCAGTAACAGCAATTATCAGTTTCTTGTACAATGTCTTGATACTTCGAAGTTACATAAAATTTTTCAACTTCTTTCAATTCAGCAAAGAAATTTTATTTAAAAGTTATGGAATATTGTGTTCAGGATTTGGAAGGACCTTGACCTTTTTCTTGAACCAACGGCACTTTCGACTTAAGCTATTCCAAAATCTAAAAGCTTTTCAATACTAACTTCTGAAACATTCTGAAGAATGACTTGAAGAAGGTAAGTACGGAGATAGTGTAAGTTTCATCACTTACAAGGTGTTTAGATGTATCCTTTCTTCTTGACTTCCTGCAACCCTTTTAATCAAATGGCCAACATTGCAAAGTGCAGAATTTAGCTTTTTCGTTGTTGTTCTTCAGTTAAGCTTATCCTGTAGATTGGATCAATTTAAAACAACAGCTATTATAATATCATTGTCAATGAGAGAAAATTTTTCTCTCTTCGTACCATGGAGTCTTTTATCCCTTCAGTATCTTAAATATAGATGGTATGCGGTTGAAGGTTGAATTTATTTGAATATAATCAAATTGAAACATAAGGTGCTGGTTAAAAAATCTTAGAAATTTGTAATTGCCATTTTGTGATGTGGAAGTCGAAAAGTCAATAAACTTGCATGAAATGATTGAAGTCATTCACAGAGTCACAAATTATAACTTGTCAGTTTAAAGTTTTCCGACTCCAACTCTATCTTTAAAGCTCCGACTCCGACATCGACTCCGACTCCGACCTTGAAAATTACCAGGACCTCCGACTCGGATCCGACTCCCAACCCTCTCAAAATTACGCGACTCCGACTCCGACTCCGACTCCCCCCTCTTCAAAACTACGACTCCCCGATTCCGCGACTCCGACTCCGACTCCGACTCCGCAACCTGCTACCGATACTAACGCTCGATTACAATGATGACAAATGAGAAATGAAAATTTAGTCATGCACGCGTATCAGAAAGGCGCGAAACAGTGGTGGGGAGTTAAAAGTGTTTCGTGCATTATGAAAATATTAAAGAATTATAAATGGAAATTATTGGAGCAACAAAACAAGTTTATCTAGGTTGACCAAATTTTATGGCTACATGTGTGAAATAAAACGTACATTTTACGTACTATTACATTAAATATTAGTACCTCCAGTGGCAACTATAATTCCTTTCATGGTATTAGAAAATTGTTACATAATTTTTCAAAACATTAACAATCAAAACCTCTTGGGCACCGGTAATAATTGTCGTACATTTTCCCAAATTTTAAGGGTAAAGTATACATATCTAAAGGCAACTTTTTCCGCACTATTAGGATTCAAAAAAAAATATATCACTTTTTTCGTTCCACCCTAATGTACAGTGGAGTAGAGGAAGGTTGGAGGAAACATGGAGTGGGATTCGTAGTGGGACCTAGAATGAGCCCATATATAAATGAAAGACTTATAGTATGCAGTTTCAAAATCATGAGAAATAAGTACCATGTGTTCCAGGTATATGCACTCCAACAGGGACATTCAGATGAGGAGTAAGGAAGAGTTTTTATGGAGTTGTATGGATGAGATGGGTAAGGGATGAGAAGTTGATGAAAATATGCATATGTCTCCTGATTGTAGATTTTAATGGAAGAGTGGGGAGTAGAAGGACTGCGAAGTAGAAGAATTGGTAGCGAGTATTATTGAGAGAAAGATAAGACAGAATGAGAGTAAAGACTGTGAACCTCTGTGTGAGGAGTGATTTTAAAATCAATGAAATACAAACTTTGACCCCAGAGCATCAACATATTAAGCCCAGGTAAGAAGAAACAATAACACGTGATCGCTGATCAGCTATCGTAATAGAAAATGTAATACCATCCAGATAGGAGATGATATACTGAAGTCAAGATCATAACCGGGTGAAACTATGGATTCAGACCCCAGACTTTTGGTGGCTGACTTTAGAATTAGAGCAAAAATAACAAAACTTTGGACAAGAGAAAGATAGTAAATGTGGAGTTCCCTGAAAGAACAGAGTAAAAAAAATGCAAATAGAGATGGGTAGGGAGGGAAAATACGCAAGCCAGATAAAAAACAGATTTTTAACAGAACTACAAGAGAAGATAATGAAGGCAGCGGGGGTGGAGTTGGAATACGATATGTTGGAGGTACAAAGAAGAGACTCGAGATGGTGGAACGAAGTGGCGGAAGGAGGCGGTGAAGATAACCTACAAAAATGAGTTGGCTAAAAAGGAGAACGGGTTCAATCAAGGCAAGAATATGTAGAGGCCAAAATATAGTGAAAAAGAAATGCAAATAAAGAGGAAGCCAGGAAGATGGCAGAGGAGCTACCAGAAGATACAGGAGGTAACAAGAAGAAGATAATTAACAGAGCAAAAACAGTGAAAAGGCTAGAGAAAGACAAATATTAAGAAGAGCAGAGGAAGAAATCCTGGTGGAAGCAGAGGAAATAAATAGCAGATGGACGGAATAATTTGGTGAGCTGCCCAAATGAGGGGAGGAGGAGGAGAAGTGAAGGGGGAGGATTGTTTGCATTACACACCAACCGCAAATTGCAGGCAGAGCAGACACTGATGTTTATGTTTATAAAGAAATGAAAAATGATAAAGTAAAAACAAACATGGAAGGCAGCTGAAACTGAATAAGGATGGCGGTAGAAAGGTTTGAAAGTATGAGTATGAATTTATGGCAGCTGCTAAATAAAGTGTTCGGATTAAAGGGTAAATAAGAGGTTATCTCAAGTAGGGAAAATATTATTAAAATTTATATTATATTATTACCAATCTTAATTATATACGAAAGGAGACTCTTGGTAAGAGTTGGTAAAATTACATTGGATTATTCTTTTTAGTACCTCAACATGGCATAAAATATATTGTAGAAGTTTGAGTTGGAGTAGTTAGATATTGAATAGTATATCATATATAGAACACAACATAAAGGAATATAAAATACAGTTACATGGATACATCCAAAGATGGAGTGTAGTATAATTAATTCGAATTATGTCACTACTTGAGACAGATTTATTGTTGAGATGTTCACTTATGAATTTTATCGTATGTATCATATTTAATTATAACACATTGGTCCTATGTTAGTAGTGTTATAGTGATTTTTTATGAGATTGAGATATTAGTTTATTGAGTAACTACTTGAATTATTGTTAGTACCTAGGAGTGAATTATGTGAGGTTATTGATGACCATGGAATTTATTGGTAAGTAGATGTGACTGTGGTTGATTTTGTGAGAGTGAAGCAAGGTCTGTAAGATGTGTAGGAGAAATAGTGATCAATTGAATAGCAAGTTTGATTGATTGAATTGAAATAGGGATATAAAAATAAAATGGTTTTTGAGGTGGCGAAAGGAGGTGAGAGTGTAGAAAAACAGTGACTATGAATACGAGTAATTTGTCAAAGGTGCACCATTAAATTGTTATCATATTATTTATAATCAGAAATAAAGTCATTGAGAATGAGGTGTAAAGAGGATGAGTGAGATATGTAGAATGGAACAATTCATGAATATAATAATATGCGATAGATATATATAAGGGTCGGTGTTAGAAAGTGAAAGTAAAAGATAAGATTAGGATAAAGAGAAATATAGAGTATGTAATGTACAGCGCTCATAAAAAATACACTTAATGGATGACAATAGAATTGACATAACAAACATGAAACTTATTTATGTGAAGAAGAAAGTTATAATATATAGTATGGATTAGGCAGAGAGTGGGACCAATGGAAGGTGGATTGTGAGATATCATTGCGATAAAAATTAGGATGAAGTAAGACTTTGAAGAAAGTCAAAAGAGAATTTATAATACCTTAGGATGAGAGATATTATATCAATAAAGATGAAACAGGAGGGATATGATGCAGAGATACACTAATAGTACTATAAGAGATACAATAAGTTATGAGAGATAAGAGCTGCAGGGCTTGAATATTACATTTTGAATGAATAGAGAGTAACACTCAATAACATATAAATGGAGTAGTAAGTAGAGTTTAAAAGAAAGTCATTATAGTACTAAGTAAATAATAATAAAGAAAAAGTAAAATAGATGTGTTATGCAATCTATAAATTTAATAATGCATATTAATAATATTATAATAATAATAATATATATCAGTAGGTACAATAAATAAATAGAGTATAGTAAAGTGTACTTAATTGAAATAAGTCAGTAAAAAGTAGGATACATGGCAAATGGGAAGTATAAAGAGAATATTATGAGAAGCAAATTAATACTTGGAAATGAAACTTAAGAAGAGTATAATGAAAAATTTAGAGATATTGAACAAGAGCCGAGGGAGCATCGTCACGTGAACACTCTTCTCGACGTGAGAAGAGAGCATTTCTATGAGTGTACAACCGGCCATCCTCATCGCCGATTGGAGGACACCCGTTTTTACCCAATATGAATATGTACGATGACAGGCTGGGCCTCACATAGTAAAACTCGTATAAGAGGATTAGGACTGCTAACCTCCGGTGCAGATAAACTATGTATATGACTCCCACAATTGCTCAAGCGAAGCTCAATAAAGAAAAGATCGGAGGGATGTCGGTTCGAGAATTCGTTGATAACCATGAGACACTGACCATATGATAGGAGGAAATATAAGAAAGAAGAAACCATGTGGAGAAGCAACAAGCCCGATAGGCTTGGACACCTAGTACAAACATCGACTAGAATCTCTTCACTAGGATCAATTACGAGAGCACTATTAGCGGATTATAACATACAATAAAACCTTACTCGTCAAATGCAAACTGCATTTAACATCTCGTACCAAATCTCTCTTTTACGATAAAAACAACCTTGGCCAATCCCATAACATCCTCTCAAAAAACTTATCTTACAAGATAATGATCGACCATAGAACCATAGATAACATCCTTTTCTCGTTCTATAATCCACGGCCCTCATTTCATTAATACAAATTAAAATCACAAGAGAAGACAACGAACAACTCCTGGCCCAATCAACTACGAGCAACTATGCTATTAATATTACACCAGAAAACGAAATCGCTATGTGCATCGAAATATCCGTATTATAACAAGCTTTGCAATCACTGGATATATATAAATTTAAGTAAATATATCACTTAATATATAAATGAAACAAAATATATAATATTATAAATATATAATATTCCATAATATATATCATTATATAATAAAATAGATAATATAATTAATATATAAAATATATTATTAAAAAAGATTAACGGATAGAGATACCGAGATATAGATGAATAGATTAAAATTAAACGAGATTTATAATAAATAAAAGAATAGTATAGGTAAACCTAAAAAAAAATTGAAGAAAATCAATTAGAAAAATAAAAATAAAAGAAAAAAAAGAACAAAATAAAAAACAACAAACACAAAAAAAAGAATTAACATACTTCTACATTTTGAGCACTTGACTTCGGATTATCAGTGGTTTGCTAACAACCGATCCTTTCCTGGGGAGGACGAGTAAAGACAGTAATATGTATATATAATATACTATATATATATATATATATATATTTAATATATATATATATAATATACATATATATTAATTATATATATATAGTTATAATATATATAATATATATATATATTATCAATAGATGAAGCGTGTGTAAAAATAATGAAGTTAAAAGTGATTGGTTGAAATAATAGTGGAGTGAGGCAGGGATTGTTGTCTCTCCATGGGTTATTTAATGTTGTATATGGATGGGGGTGAAGAAAGATGATGATGGTTTTTCATGGCGAATCTCTGAAGATAGTTTGAGAGGATTGGTTAAGTGGTATTGGGCAAGGTGTGTAAAAGGAGAGGTACAGTTCCTTAAATTGCAGGTTGAAGAAGGTAAGGTTATTCGGATCAGATACCTTTTATATCATTCCAGAGGGATGTAAAGTGTGTAGGATGGTGAAGCAATTGGAAACAAGAGAAGTATTGAAGTTTAAAATATTTAGGATACTATGTTGGATGATAAGGAAACGGAATATGCCAGAGTGTAGTAAGAAAGGTTGTGAATGGTGGGAAGGTGGCTGGGTGCAATATATTATTTATTATTAATTATTATTATTATTATTATTATATTAATTATTATTATTATTATTATTATTATTATTATTATTTATTATTATTATATTATTATTATTATTATTATTATTATTATTATTATTATTATTATTATTTATTTTTATTATTATTATTATTACTATTACTATTATTATTATTATTATTATTATTATTTTATTATTATTATTATTATTATATTTTATTATTATTATTTATTATTATTATTATTATTATTATTATTATTAATTATTATATTATTATTATTATTATTATTATTATTATGTTATTATTATTATTATTATTATTATTATTATTATATTATTATTATTATTATTATTATTGTTATTATTATTATTTTATTATTATTATTATTATTATTATTAATATTACTTATTATTATTATTATTATTATTATCTATTATTATTATTATTTATCATATTCTTTGTTATTATAATTATGATAATTATAACTACCATTCCTCAAGATTTTCCAGCACCCATTATCTTGCTAATTTAGTAGTAAGAAATAAAAATTTGAAACATAATTAAGAATAATCAAGAAATTTATTCAAATTAATCAAGGCATGCATGTAAAGATAATTGAGAAATTAAGAATATTATTATATAACACTCGATATATATATATATATATATATAATATATATATATATATATACTGATATCGTCGGTTATATTCGCCGTCAGCATTTCGAGTATTATATATATAATATATATATATATATATATATATATTATATATATATAATATATACAATACTTAATGTCTAAACCTGTCTCCAGGAAAGGTCCTGGTCTTGTGCACCCAACCGAAACCTGTCGTGGGCCTCAGCAATACCGTCTCCACTCGGCTTTGACTTCCCCAACAGTCTTCTTTCTTATATTCCCTCCTCATAGGCAAGCTCAACATCTTATCACGAATCTCGAACACGACTCCCTCCATCTTTTCCTTGGTCTTCCTCTGAGTCTTCCATCCGGCGTCCACTCCTATCGTTTCTTCACCAGCCTGTCCTCCTTCATCCTTTCAAATGTCCCACCATCTGCCTTCTTGTCACACCCTATCCTCTCACGCAGAGGCTGTCAACTCCGACTTCCCTTCTGGCTGCTTTCATTCCTTATTCTATCTTTCTTAGTCTTTCCAATTATTGCTTCAAGATCTTCATCTCCATTGCCTGTATCCTACTTTCATGCCTTTTATAGTACACCCTATCTATGCCACCGTATAGCAATATATGGTGGCTAACACTCCTTCGTAATGCTTTCTTTATCTCTACACCCCATATGTTTGGTCCCTTCATCAAAGGATACACAGCCCTTGCAGCCTCTTCCTAACTTGTTATCCTATGCGTGATCTCTGGCAATCACACCCTCCCGTCCTCTGTATATATTCCATCCAGGTATTTAAATTCTTTATTTCTTCAAAGCTCTCTGTCCTCCATTTACCATGATATCCCAACCCTCCTCCTCCTCTCTGCTCCCACATTACTTCTGTTTTCTAATGTTTATTATGTAGTGCCTTGCCCAAGTTTTTACGCGAATACATCTCGTACATTCTCTCCTTCCTGTCTTTACTTTCAACTCTACACCGCCAAATCATCCGCATATGACACTGATCTGACTTCATTTCCACACGCTCTTTACTCCCTCAATGACTTTAATCGTATAAAACTATGAACAAATAAGGGCGACAATACGCCTGCCCTGTTTCAAATCAAAAAAAAAATCACAAACAAAAAATTATTTCAGCCCCTTCGCCACCTCAAACATTTTTTTTATTTTTCCCTTCTTTATTACATTTTGCTACTTTGCACATACTCTTCACTCTTCAGTGCTTCACACAAAGAAAAGTGAATAAAAGAGATCGACTGAAATTATACATACTCTTCAGTGCATCACACAATCTCCTCCCCACTCCATAATTCTCTCTAATACCCTCCATAATGCACTCCTAGGTACCGTGTAAAAACTTTCCCTAAATGCCATACACTCTACATAGACATTTTGTTGTCTCGTAAATCTTATCTCCAAATCTGTCTCAAGGTGAACATAATCGAATATTAGCTCTTCCATCTTTCTGTATCCATGCTGTTTTCTCTCCTAGTTGTGGTTCTATGATATCTTTCAATCTTCTCTCCAACACTCTTCATATATTTTTTGCCAAACTAATGATCTATAAAAGAGATCCCCCTGTAATTTTTACACTCTCCAGAGTCTCCTTTCTGTTTATAGATTGGAATAATAATAATAGTATTTCCCCTCTTTGGAACCTCTTTCCTTATCCAACACTTTTTTAGCAGCTCCAAAAATCTTCTCTTTCACCACACCTCTCCCCTCCTTAATCAATCTCAACTTCCATTCCATCTTCTCGGGAGCCTTTATCATTTTCATTTTCTTTATCATCTCTTTTAGTTCTTCTCTGGTAATTTCATCCTCCACATCCTCTTCCTCATCTTTCTCCACGTCCTCTCAATACTCCCTCCTCCCTCCTCCCTTCTCCGGCAGCTCACCAAAATATTCCGTCCATCTGCTATTTATTTCCTCTGCTTCCACCAGGATTTCTTCCTCTTTATTCTTAATATTTGTCTTTTCTTCTGTGTTCTATATGTTCTTGCCATCTTAAATATCTTCTTCTTATTACCTGCTGTATCTTCTGCTAGCTCCTCTGCCATCTTCCTGGCTGCCTCTTTCTTTGCATTTCTTTTCACTATTTCTGGCCTCTACATATTCTTGCCTTGATTGAACCGTTCTCCTTTTTAACCATCTCATTTTTGTGGTTTTTATCTTCACCGCCTCCTCCGCCACTTCGTTCCACTATATCGAGTCTCTTCTTTGTACCTCCAACATATCTGTATTCCAACTCCACCCCCGCTGCCTTCATTATCTTCTCTAGCAGATCTGTAAAAATCTCTTTTCTATCTAGCTGGCTTATTTTCCCTCCTACCCATCTCTATTTGCATTTTTTTTACTCTGTTCTTTCAGGGACTCCACATTTACTATCTTTCTCTTGTCCAAAGTATTATTCTTTTCTGCTCTAATTCTAAAGTCAGCCACCAACAGTCTGTGGTCTGAATCCATAGTTTCACCCGGCATGACCTTAACATTCAGTATCATTCTCCTATCTGAAGCTATTACATAATCTATTACCGATTTCTGATCAAACTCTCCCGTGTTGCTGTTTCATCTGTACCTGGTTTATCTATGTGATGCTCTGGGGTCAAAGTTTGTATTCATGATTTTAAAATCACTCCTCACACAGAGGTCCAACAGTCTTTCTCCCTCTTTATTTCTTTCCTCCTCTCAAAAACATCCTACCATCTTCTACTTCGCTCCTTCTACTCCCCACTCTTCCATTAAAATCTACAATCAGGAGACATATGCTATTTTCTTCACTTCTCATCCCTACCCATCTCTCCATCAACTCCATAAACTCTTCCTTCTCCTCATCTGAATGTCCCTGTTGGGGTGCATATACCTGGAACACATGGTAATTCTTTCTCATGATTTTGAAACTGCATACTATAAGTCTTTCATTTATTCCTCCCACTTTCAGTATATCCTAGGTCCCACTACGAATCTCCCTCCATGCTTCCTCCAACCTTCCTCTACTCCACTGTACATTAGGGTGGAACGATAAAAGTGATATATTTTTTTTCCAAACGTAATAGTGCGGACAAGTTGCCTTTAGATATGTATACTTTACCCTTAAAATTTGGGAAATGTACGACAATTATTACCGGTGCCCCAAGAGGTTTGATTGTAATGGTTTTTTGAAAATATGTAACAATTTTCTAATACCATAAGAGGAATTATAGTTGCCACTGGAGGTACTAATATTTGATATAATAGTACGTAAAATGTACGTTTTAGTGCATACATGTAACCACAAAAATTTAATCAGCCTAGATAAACTTGTTCTGTTGCTACAACAATTTCCATTTATAATTCTTTAATATTTTCATAATGCACGAAATACTTTTAACTCCCCCACCACTGTTTCGCGCCTTTCCATGCATAACTAATTGCCAGCTTGTTTCATTTCTCATTTGTCATCATTGTGAATCGAGCGTTAGTATCGGTAGCAGGGTTGCGGAGTCGGAGTCGGAGTCGGAGTCGCGGAGTCGGGGAGTCGGTAGTTTTGAAGAGGGTGGAGTCGGAGTCGGAGTCGGAGTCGGTAATTTTGAAGAGGGTGAGCCGGAGTTTGTTTGTTTCTGGTAATTTATATCTGAGTCGGAGTCGAGTTATCGGTAACTTTCAAGATAGAGTTGAGTCGGAAACCCAGAACCGACAAAGTTATAACCAGACTCGTGAATGACTTCAATCATCAAGCAAGTTTATTGACTTAATTTCCATCAAAATGCAATTACAAATTTCGAAGATTTTAACCAGCACCTTATGTTTCAATTTGGATTATATTCAAATAAATTCAACCTTCAAACCGCATACCATCTATATTTAAGATACGGAAGGAATAAAAAACTCCAATGTACGAAGAGAAATTTCTCTCATTGACAAATATGTTATAACTGTTGTTTAAATTGATCCAATCTACAGGATAAGCTTTAACTGAAGAACAACAACGAAAAGCTAAATCTGCACTTGCAATGTGGCCATTTGTATTAGGGTTGCAGGAAGTTCAAGAAGAAAAGGATAAATCTAAACATAATAGTGTAAGTGATGAAACTACAACCATCTCCACTAGAAGTTCACAAGATCAGTGCCACTAGAGAGTTCAGAAGATTAGTCCCAAGAGATTTCAGATTTTGAAGAGCTTAGTCGAAAGTGTCGATTGGTTCAAGAAAAAGGTCAAGGTCCTTCCTAATCCTTGTACACAATATTCCATAACTTTAAATAAATTTTTTTGCTGCACTGAAAGAAGTTGAAAAATTTTATGTAACTTCGAAGAGTATTAAGACATTGTACAAGAAGCTGAAATTGCTGTTAGCTGCGTCTACCCCAACACAAGTTAGCGTGGAACTGCTTTTCTGCTCTTCGCATTATAAAATCAGACCAAAGAGAAAATGAAGGAGAACCTGGCAGATGCTATTCATTTTTAAGAACTAATCATTCAATGAGAAGAGTATGTTCATGTAACTAAGTAATGAAGTAGTTTAAATATATATATATATATATATATATATATATATATATATATATAAAAAAAAATATATATATATATATCTATATATATATATAATCAGTAGAGTAGAGTCAATAAGTAAATAAATTAATTAATGTTTGATGGCTTAAGTCTCTTAATTATAATTTTTAATAATAATAAAAATAATAGTTAATCAAAGAAAATTAAGAGTATATGTTTTATTAATAGAAATGAGGAAACATATTTGTAGTTGGTGAAGATTTCTTAGTTGAAGTGGATGTTGTTCTATATATATATATATATATATATATATATATATGATATATATATATATAGAAAGATATAAAGAAATAAATGGTTATATATATATATATATATATATATTCGTTCTTCCCAGGAAATATTCTTTATCCTGTCAGCTGCGCAAGCATCTTTCTCCAGACGTCCCTCTCCTGCACTATTCTTCTTCTCTTCCTCTCATATTTTGTAGCTGACATCTTTCCAGAGAGTCCTCCACCGATTCCGCCCATCTCTTCGGTCTTCCCCTTGGTGTTCTGCCATCTGGTGTCCATTCCCATCTTATTTTCGGCATTCTCTCCGGCTCCCTCCTCTCCAGATGTCCCCACCATCTCAATCTCCCCACATTCATCTTCAGTGTCATCTTCACACCTATATCTTCTATAATAACTTCTTATTCTGTCTCTCCTATTCTTTCCAATCATAGTTCTGAATATCCCCATCTCCGCCGCTTGTATTTCTACTCTCCTCTTCTCGTTATGGTCCATGTTTCTTCTGCCCTCATGCAGTAGGTGTGGGAGTTTGCATGCTGTTAAAAACCATCTTAACCTCTATTCCGATGTTTTATTTTTCATCATGGGGTATACCGCTTTCATAACTAGTCCATACTTTTCCATTCTTTGCGTAATCTCTTCTCCACTTCCTCCCCTTCTGTTAAAACACCCTCCGAGATAATTGCAGGTATTTACCGCCTTCACCTCCTCCTCTCTCACCATCATTCTCATCCCTCCTCATTTCCTCCGGTTACTGTTAATATCTCTGTCTCTGTATGTTCATCTTCATCCCTGCTTCCCCCCAACTCCTCCTCAAACAACTCCACCACCTCCTCGAATCGCCTCCTCTCTCGCCCAACATGCCAGATCGTCCGCATATGCCACTATGTCCCCTAATTCTCCCAGTTATAGGGAACATGATACAAGTCTATAAAATATTTAACACGGACAGTTTTAGGGGATACAATAAGAAATGTAGGAAGATGTGTAACCTTGATTCATTCTGTAATAGTGTTTAAAATTTTTGAATGGTTCCCGCAGGAGTTTGCTGAGTGTGACTCACTTGCAACATTAAAAAAGGATTGGATAGGTATATGAATTGTTTGTGCATCATATAGCATATCTGATTAGCCCAAGTGACGCATTTTAGTTGAAGGTCAGTGAACCAGTATGGTTAGAAGCATTTAGTATCACAAATAAACTTATTAAAGCTTGTACTGTGGTTAGCATGAACCTAGCTAAAGATTTCACTTTGCAGTAGTTGGCGTATATATTATATTCACCTTTGTTTAGGAAATTGACAGGCCTCAGGTGTGGTGTAGGTTGTGCTTGTCGCATGGGCATGTATTTGATAAATATTTAGTTGACTGGGACAGTCTCGATAGGTCCATGTTACGTCTAACTGGTTCTTTGTTTCCTTATCTCTATCTGAGGTAATACTACGAACTGATATAACATTAACTTTCTGAATATGATGGGGTAAAAGCAATGAAGAAATGTTTTAGAGGTTTTTAAGCTGTCGAAAATATCCAACAGCGTTAGATGTTCATCACTGTTCTCATTCATGTGAAGTACAACTCATTAAAACTTTATGGCACATCGAATGCAACTAGTATAGTAGATTGCCAAGGCCGACTACTATTTTAAAAGAAAAGTTATGCATCTTCCCAGTACAAATGGA
>JABUQX010139726.1:0-22500 GCA_015478945.1 Trachelipus rathkii
GATGAATATGATAGGCATTAAAAAGTTAGTCGTAGTAAGATACTCGTCTTTCGTTCACATCCTTTTAAAGTATTTTTTACGAGGCGCGTGTCTATATGGGCTGATGCAACAGGCAAAGAGTGTGGCAGACAGGATAATAATGCGATAATAGACACGCATAAAAGGAATGACCTCTCGGTGTGTGCGATGAATCATATCCACTTCCTCTATGTAAGCATAAATAAATATCGAAATTTGTATTGTGATTTAATTCAGGCGACAATTGCACTTTATAAAAAAAACAGTTGTTATCATCTGGAGCCCTCGTAGCTGAGCGAAGTCAATATAAAATAAGAACCTGATACCAGTACATTAAGTTCCATTGATTACGGTGTTTTTTAAAAAGTAATGACGTAAGAAGTTTCAAGCTAGCGTTTGGTCTTAATTGTTTGTACATACTTGAGATTCTCTAAATATATGCAAAAGAGGATTAGCAACGATTACTTCGTAGCTTTGACCTTAATTGATACCTGACTAAGTTAAAACGTAACTGTTCGCTGTGCCATCTATTAAGTTAAGTGAGGTTAATAAATATTCCTGGAAGAAAATATTGAATCAGATGCTTCACGAGCTTTTTCCATTCTGTGGAATTTAGTACAGGTTAAATTATTATCGGATCTTAGGTGCGAATCTTCGACTAGTACGCCTATTATGTTTGTGAGGAGTAGGTTGATGTATGGAGCCTGTAGGGAATAGAGCACGGAGGGCTACGTGTAATGCGTCAAATCCATAGAGAGTATGCATCGTAGGCCAATCCTGGAGGTTAATCATTAGGAATATTTGAGCTGTGACTTGTCTGAGATGTATGTTGCAGGAAATCGATTTAGACCGCCTCCGACTGGTACGAGCTCTTCATTCACCTATGGGTGTTATGTTCCAACTCTGAATGTGACTCGCGCACGATAACACAGAACGGTCTAGTACCCCGCAAACCTTGATGATTTATGGCCAAATAAGCTAAATTACACTAGTGGCATGTAGTTGGTTCCTGCTTCGAGAAAGGTCCCCAATAGAGCTATAATCAGAGTATATGAATTAAAAAGCTTAGCGCTCATTTTAGCGCAGCCAGCAGAGCGCACTATCACCATTATAAATCGCTACCGTCTTTTGCTGCTAGGCGTTTGACATGAGTCAAGATATCTGATCGTGGTGCGCGACACAGATCTTATGTCTGAAGGAAAGGAATGCGAAATGTAGGCCCTTTTAAAAGTATATAAAAGTTAATATACATGAATATTAAAGAGGTGTTTGGTTGGAACGAGAAACCTATTTAAGAAAACGTTCGCATTAATATTATATACTTAGTAGATTTAGAACAGAGAATAATAAACACTATAAAAAAAAAAAAAAAATAAAAAAAAAGTAAATAAATAATAAAATAATAAATATACTAATTAAAGTTTTTTTTTCAGATGGTAAAAAACGCCTAAAGTAAAGGTGTTACATAGTAAAAAGAAGAAATTTGAGCACTCTCACCTATGTATAATCTAGCTTTTGTAATTTTAGGTGAAGATACTATATGCTTTCAACACAAACTATAAAAGTTGTACTGAAAATTTCCCTATTATTCATTTTTAATTTTTGTAAGAAGAAGGGCCATCGAAGGGTTGAATGCCGGATATTATGTACGCAACGAGCATCGTATTCTAGCCTCATGTAAAACCTTTGAGGTATAACGAGTACATGTAAGTGCTACCAAGATTTCTGTTGTCAATTCACAGTGTTTGAGATAGATTAAACCATTATATGTATTTATGTAGTTATTGAAGTCCTTTGATTGTATAGGAAAGACTCGAAAATATAAGTTGTGAGTTATTTATGCTTATTTCATTATTCTCACTTATGCTTTATGTGTTTTATTATATTCACGTATAGGATTCTCATACTCGAATTTGGTGCGCGATTTCATTGTGCTTTTCCAAAACGCTCTAGTGCCATAATATAGCGTTTAGAGTTTATGAGTTTATAAGTATGTTTTAAAGGAATCCGAGTGGCGAACATCTAGACGCTCTCTTGGGTCAATTATAAAATTTGATATATTTTGTAATATGTTAAATTTATAAATGAAATATTATTTTATAAAAACTGATATTTAATATTAATTATTTTGTATAATAATATCTTAATAGAACTGAATTTATTATTTAAATTTATTACTATTTAATCAAATATATATTTAATTAAATGTAATTTATATAATAGGAATCGTTTCAACTGAATTCCAAGTAGTTTTTATTATTTAGCGTAGTATGATCGAATAAGTGTGTATCTCTTGAATAAGCGGTGAAGTTATCATATAGTAGATGAGTAGCAGTTCTTTTGTACAACATATAGGCTGATAATGATGATATGATGAATATAGTAGTTAAGTGAGTTATATAGTATGTTAGCAGTAAGAGAAGTTAAGTATAGTAGGTAGAATTTAATAAGATTGATTAAACAGTGTATAATACGTAAGTTAATTAAGTGATAGCTAGTATACTATATATATCACTATATGATATGGTAATGATCCTTATTGACTTAACTAATTCAATAGTAATATTTAATTTCTTAATTAAATATTTATCATAATTAGTTGTATTTAAAATTAATTAATTTATATGTTAGCTGATATTAAATTAGTTATTATTTATATTAATTTATATTGTTTCAATTTTTTATCTTATTTAATATTAATTGCTGTATAATTATTATAATTTAACTTTAAAATTGATTAGTATTATTTATAATATTTAATATTATTATATTATATATTGTGAATTAGTTTTAGAATATAAATATACTAAAAATTGAACTAATAACATTAAATTATCATCATATCATCACACTATTATAACTATTTTACTTCTACTTCTCGAATATGGTTATACCCAGTAGTAATGGTGAAAATGTTCAGGGTGCGACAAGAGACGAAATGTGCCGAGAGATAGTCTGGAAATTCATTTAAATTAATTCTTGAATTGCCAAAGAAATGCTAAAAATGTATGATAATATTTTATGTTTTTTTGAGATGTGGAGTCGGAGTGAGTTAAGCACAGGAGCCCAACAATAGAGTGTAAAATAAATATGTTAAGATAATTTTGACCTTGAAGCTTTTGATGCCTGGATCGTGAATTAATGTTTATACAGTCGCAATGATGGACCTTCAAATTTGGTATGTCCGAGTTGGATGTCGAAAGAAAAACTTAGGTTGCGCCGTAGAATTTAACTATTTCAACAAACACTGAGCAAATAGAAGTGTACAAGTATCTATCAACTATGGAACACTAGACTTTTATGTTTTTTCACGAGAGACCCGTATTCGCAAATAAAAAACGACAGTTTCGTCACTGAAAACTTCTAGTCGTTTCCGAGCCCACCTTGTTATAAACTCATTATGGGCTGCTCACAAATCATACACATGCGCCCTGTGACATGTTCTTATTGTACGATATACATTAATTAACTTCGAAATCTTTACTGTAAACTACAGTGTGTGATCAGCGAACGCCATTCTTGCTTCTCTCACACTTTAGATAGCCATCTCATCTAATATAGTGGCATACTATAATGTGAATGAGAGAGCATATAGACACCCTTTTTTAACATCACAAAATCTTTTATTAACTAACGAATTTGAAGAAGCGCAGATAGTTCTATCTCTTTGGTTAAAAATATTTTGCTCTTTTTCCCGAAAACTACGTTTTGTATTTCGCGTGTCTCATTCATTCAAGTACTCACATTTACCTATAAATTCTACTCATTTATTTACACAATAAATTTTAATCACTTCGTCATTTTCTGAATATCGCATTGTTCTCTTTTTTTTTTTCGTTTTTTTTCTCTTATATTGTGAATTAGTTTTCTTTTTTTGCTTCCTCCTCTTTCAAATCAGTGAATTCTCTTTTCAAAGATCTTTATATACATCATAGCTCCACGTTCTCTGTAATGGACAGAGGACTCTGCTAGATTTCTTAAAGCTGACAATTTCTGTTTCTCTGACGCACTTTGCATTCTGAACCGAGTACACTTATTATCTATTACTGACATTTATACTTTTATAGTTCTAGTAGTTATACTTATATCTTGGTTTTCTTCTTATCTATATGTATCATTTATTTTACGTCACTATATACTTTTTCGTTATTCTTATAGTTGCATTGACTTTATCTATTAGTACTATATTATTTTATATTACGTATAAATATTATATATATATTATTATTATGTATATATATTATATAGTATTATATTATTAGTATATCCGTTATTTATATTAAATCATTATTTGATACTTTACTATTTTAGTCACTGTCTATGTTCATTAATAAGTATTAATATGATGGTAGGTTTTATACGATTGAGTGAATATATTATTAATAGGCTCACATATATTAAATAAAATTATTATCAAAAGTATATATTAGTAAGAAGAAGCTTATAGATACATCAATACTTTAATTAAGGTGAGATTACGCTATATTGAGATATTATAGGTATAGTAGTACGCTTTCTCTAAGAAGTAAAGTATAATAGTGAATATATTAAATTGATTTATCGTATATACTATATATTAATATATCTATTATATAATATATATTTAGATTAATTATTAATTTAATATATGATATATATATATATATATACTATATATATATTATTAATAATATATATATAATAATTACTATATATTAATATATATTATAATATTAATATATAGGTAGGTATATATATATATATATTATATCTTTAATTATAATATATTATTAATATATATATTATATATATGCACTATATATTATCTATATATATTAATATTATATAATATTATTAATATAATATATATCTAAATATATTAATATATTAATATAGGTATATTTGTATTATAATATATATATATATTAATTATATATATATATATATTAATATATATAACCTATTATATATCTTAATATATATTATATATATATATAATTAATATTATTAGCATAATATATATATATATTAATAATACGTTCACAGGATAATATATATATTATATAATATATATTAATTATATTATATATATATATATATATATTATATATAAATATTATATATATATATAGTAGAATTATAATGTTATAGTATTATATATATTAAGTTATATAATATATATATAATATATATATATATATATATATGATATTACATATATATATATTGTGTGTTACAGCTATTAAAAATATTAATTTCATTTATACAACTACTACTACCACCTCCATAATAAACAATTATTTTGAAGTAATAATGCACAGTTACTCGAAGTATCGTCAGATCATCTTTAGATAAGTGATAGTAACAAAAGAATTATATTACTAAGGTAACAACAAGACCTTTTAAAGTCAGGAATCCACATAAATATATATTAATAATGGGTGCATAATGCATCTCTGTAACAATTACAATTCTCGGGCTACTTATGTAGTAAGTATATACGTATATATATGTGCTCTCATATGAAAACTAACATTATAATATGATATAATAATGATATATAATAAGTATATTAATATAGTAATATATATTAACTATATATATATATATTATTATATAATTTAATTATAATATTAATTAATATATATATAAATATATATAAATATATACTATATATTAATATTATATTAATATTATAATTATATATATACTAGTAATATTAATAATATATTATATATATCAAATATATATATTAATATATACTATTAAATATATATTATATTAATAATATATATAAATATTAATTATATATATATATTAATAATATATATTAATATATGAATATATTAATATAATATAATATTATAATATATTATATATATTAATTATTTAATATTAATTTTATGTAAATCTACTATAACACCTCTCCCAGGATAATAAGGACATTTCGCTCCTGCAGATTATGTCTCAGCATCATTCGAGCCACTTTGCTGCCTCGTAAACGCTCAACCTTAAATCAAACTACTCTAAGAAAAAATACTATTTTACATCTGGCTCCTCTGGTTTTCTATGAACTCTCGCACACATATGCCTTACGATCTATGAGTATATAGTACTCTCAAGTGAAGGAATATATATGGCCATCTTATTCAGTAGACTAGCAATTCTAACTCTCAATTTACATCAATAATGAGTATACATTTCAAAATACATATGTTCTAGCACTAATCAATAAGAATAGATAATAACCAGAAAGCTTCCACGAAAGATTTGGTATGTCTGAATTTAATTATTATTTATATATACATAGAGTTGCCAAAAGATGGTCCCTTATCATGCACCTGCCAACACTTTGGAAAGGAGATAAAAGAATCTAATACTCACATACATCATATAACTATAATAATTGAGATATTATATAATAATGAATAACGATATATAATAAAGTAAGTAATATATTATATAATAGTATATTAAAGTTGATATAATATGATAAAGTAACACTATAGTATATGAATTGGAGTAAGTAATGAATTATAGTATTATATAAGCGGGTAGTATAATATATATGATATGTGGAGTATATTATAAGTAAGGATAAAAATATAAACATATTAATATTTATAGTAAGTAATAATTAAACTGAATATAATTAAATATCTAATAATAATAATATAATAATGGAGTAATAATAGATATAATATAATACTAAATTAAATTATAATAAAAGATTGAATAAATATAATTATATAATAATTAATCAATTAATTATAAATAGTATGAAATGATAATAATTAAATAATTAATTAGAAATTAAATATAATAATAATAATATAAGAAGAAAAAATTGTTTAATAAATGAAGAGATGATAGTGTTGATAATGTTCAAAATAATATGAATATCACTAATAATAATAATTTAATATATAATAATGAGAGGACAGAAATATAATGAATCAATAATGAATAATAATAGATATTAATATAAAATTAAATATAAATAATAATTATATAGGTAATATTATAATTAAATATAGATAATATATAATTAATGGTCGATTGGCTAAATAATGGAGAAAAGGATTAATAAATATATATTAATAATAAGAATAAGAGGATAATTATAGATAATATAGTATTAATTAAATTGGGAGGATAATAATAATTATGAAAAAGAGCGTAGTAAATAAATTAATAATATAATGGAATATTAAAGTACGGCCAGGAGAGATTATATAAAATATAATTAATAATATGGAGGTATAATCTATAGGGTACGCTATTATTGTAGAAAGTTTGATGTAGTATAGAGAGCACTCACTGGTTAAGAACATATTGAAACATTGAAAAATGTCGTCAACAAGGAGACATTAGTAGATACACTGGAGATCAGAAAATCTGAGACACAACAGAACATATATGAGATTACTTGTTCTAAATAATAGATAAGAAAGATTATAAATCGCTTCAAGAACACAGAGTACCTATCGACATATTATAAGCAGAGGATCTATTAAGTAGTTATTAAACCTGTATAATATGAGCATATGAATGTTAATACAAGATATAGGATCTCATAATAGAGTTTGGATTCAGAGAGAATTCTGCGACACAGAGATGGGCTGTTTGTTATAGGAAAAGCTCTTCAATCATCCTCTTAAAGAAAAGTGTGTGAGCAATAAATCGCCACTATGAGGTATTGTGATTTAATGATTAACCAGGAACGAAAGACGTAGGTCTTATAAGAAAGGTGAAAGAGTTTTAGTGTTAAAACGAAATCTTAATAACAAATGCATAAAAATAATCTTATGTAAGAGAAAACATCTCATATATAATAATACACTTACCACATAAAGACAGTAACAAAATAAATGAATAAATTCACATTAGACTTAGAAATACTCATCATACTCTAATAAAATAAGGTGAAAGTTTTTAAGTACAGTAATATTTAATAAGTATTGTTAAGGTTTATTTAGCTGAGTTGTGTGAAAAGATTGTTCAATAGATATTATAGCAGTTAATGAAGGAATAAAGAAGATTATTAGAGGGACCAATGAAGAATAGAGCAATGCTTTATCTCAAGATTGTAACAATTGTAAGTAAATATAGTTTTGAGAGAGTATTCTCCAATAATACTGCTCTAAATAATCGAACTATTTGTTTTTATATATTAAGAAAGATTTTATCAGGCCAGATGATAGAATAAATGCACAAGTAAAAGCAAAGTATGTTGATTATTTTATTAATTATACTGAAAGATTATAGAATTCGAGGAAGTCTTCTTTTAAGAGTTCATTCATATATGAAATCATTGATAGTCGAGTAGGGAGATTGTAGTAATTCTAAACGAATACTACAATTATATTAGGGAGTAACCTACACCGGGACATGAGTGCTGTAGTCAAAAAAGATATATTAATGATACTAATAGAACATTAGAATATTATTAATGAAATTCTTAAATATGCTCATTTAAGCAGGGCACACTGATAAACCCTTTTATATTTAGTTCACTAAATGTATTGAAGCGTGCATGACACCAAAAGATAGACGGAGAATGCGAAAACAGCAGAGACCAGTGCAGAAGAAAGTTGAAGACTTATTACACTTGCCAATTCGAATTGGCATAAATATTTTGAAAACTTACTTGAGCCAAAGAATATGGATCTAAAGATCTTAGACTGTTCTATATATTTTATTCTTTGTGTATATCTACGGGTTTCAGACATGAACATAACATGACGTAATTAGAGTTAGATAGGAGCATAGTCAAGACCAATACTTACTTCGAAGGAATAATATATACAAAGAGAACATAATTATAATTTATAAACTCAATCAAGAAAAACGTCAAATAATTACTGTAATTCTATATATTAGTTAATATGAAATTAAAGAGAGAGAGAGAATAGCATAGGATGAGAAATAAATTCTATTGAGTATCAAAATATAAATAGATATTTGATTAAGAATAGTAAATAAATTGAATATTAATGATATAATGATAATACGGAGTTACATAGAGTGAAGATAACTATCAGCGGCAACTGAGGTAACTAGATTATGAAGTGAACAGATAAGAAAAGTTTTAGAAAAAAAAAAAGAAATTATTCTATATAAATAGTATATTTAGAGCATTGAAATAGAATGTAACACTACGTTAATACCTATTGCAAATGTCAAGGAAAAATTAAGTAAGGAATGAAAAACGCAGAAATGGATGCATAAGAGTATGGAGTAAAAATATAATCCAACGTGTATTAAAACTTAACCAATCAAATCCACCCTAGGTTAGGTCTAGATTTTCGGCATCGTCGATCCTAGAAATATAGGGTAGTATTATTTTACATTAATTATTAATTACCATTTATTTATAAATTTTTTAATAGATTATTATTTATATTTTAGACTAGATTTCATAGCACTTATACAGCAGGGACTCTATTTCAGAGGAGAAGGATATAAAAATGTTATGAAACACCATACCAAACGAGAAGCTAATTTTAATTATTATACTATACAGGTGGGTCCAGAACACGGTGGAATTATTAATGCTTTTATTAATCTGTTAACTCTTTACAACAAAAATACAAAATGATAGCAAGAATTATCAAACTAGAATACAAGATAGATGGTATATGGAAGAATGAGAGAAAGCACATAAAACGAAACTGAATGCCATGGGTAATTTAGGTTCATAATACACTTAAAGCACAAAAATGTACAATGCGAGAGATAAAATAATAATGACATAAATATAAGGAGAGACTTTAGTTTAACTAATCAATCGGAGGAGAAGAGTGGATGGCTATGAACAGAGGTGTCATTTCACCTCAGCATTCGGCTCTATAGAAAGCGGATAACGCAAAAAGAGTATGTGCGAGCGCTCATACATCACCGCAGTCAAATGATGGATATATGTTTAAAAAAGGTTTTCGCGGAGTCTAATTAGAAAAGATACGAGTCGAGATCATAGTTTATTTTTTAATTATTTTATATGTCACCTTATATATACTTAAACCTACTTACTTCATATTTTCCCATTGAAGGCTTATACTATAACATAGTTAATTCCCAATTCTTGATTACTATTATAAGTGCCAATTTTTAGAATAATAAGCTCCGTATGTTAGATTTGAGTGATGGTTTCCACTAAGACAATTTTAATTTATTGATTTTATATTCTGAGTTAGTACCATGTATGCTATTTAGTTATATACCAAACAGGTATTGAGATTATTACGTTCTAATGAGTTAGCTTACGTTCAGAAGTGATGTATATAAATTTTAAGTATTGGGCTGGACTATTTTTTGAGAGGGATTATGTATAAATCAAGCGAATTTTGAAATTTTTTAAAAAAGCCATATTTTTTTTTTGTTTAATATATCGCAAGTATTTCGTAAATACTGCTATATAATTCTCGATGCCTAGCATCTTGTTTAGTTAATAAAAAATGCCACATTACGATATTATCTATTTCTAAGAAAACGTTTTATTTCGGTTGCATTATGATTATAATTGAGTGTATTATTTATTTATCTTTTTATTTAGGTTTACCGAATAATAGAAGTTACTATACTTAGGTTGATCATTTGACTAAAAGATAAAACGAAAAGGCGTAGCTTTGCGTACAGATATAGTTTGTATTAATTAATTTACTTTTAAACAATAGACTATAATATATCATTAAAAGATCTTAATATCTCTTTTGTATCTGAATAACTTCACATTCATATTCCAAAATTTACTAATATTATATAAAAATAAAAAAATAAAAAAAAAAAAAAACTAGTAGATCCGTAGATTATAATTTTTATTATTTTAAATAATGAATTTAATAGTAAAATTTCTATATTACAAAAACATTTTAAGTATCTCATCCTTATACATTGATCAGGTCACGTAAAGTAATTATAATTAATTAAATAAAAGAAAGAAACCGATTCTCATGATCTTATTATAGATGGTTATCTGATTACAGTATTGCGATAATATCTTAATTCTAATACTAATTCTAATACTTTAAATTTGTAGAAGTGATTCTGTTCAAATTAGCAAGAATAAAATCAGAAAGATTTTAGTAAGGTAACGTATGAGGTAGCAACTCTCACTCTAAGATGTCAACAGAATATTGAGAGTACAGTAATTTATGGAAATAGAGTAGGGATATACGTAACTGGTAAGTTATACTATTCACGCCATGGGCTAGTATAAGAATGAACTTAGAGTTAGAAGTATGCAATACTTGAGAGGTTATGATTATGTTTCGATTAGAGAAGTTAGAAATAAAGTTATGTGTAAGATAATATATAATAAAGCCTACAGAAACACCACAAATTATATACAAGTAAAGTAGGAAAGAGGTCGCATCCCATTCAGGAGGGTAGCTATGATATAATGGAACGATACAGTAGATGATAATGAACTTGCATAAGAATAATGACAAACAAAAGTAATAGAGGAATACCCACAGGAACGGAGAGTTAGAGAATACTATACGTGATTATCGTGTCGTAATATTTTATTAGATCGAAAAATCACCTTTTGGTATTGCCTATCGGTTTTTATGAGGTCCTACTTGTCATATAGTTCGAAGGTTATATGCAGAAAGATATTACTAGCTAAGTATATATAGTATTAATAGATTTTATCACTGTATATAAACTACATATCACTGAATCTAGCGGGTAATATACCAATGACGTAACTCTCATTTCTACATCGACTGATGTACCTGAAAACTCATAGACCATAACTACTATAGATATGGATCTATGTTGCTGAAAACCTTAATACATTAATAACGCTAGATAGATTGACTGACTTCCCATATAGTATATATAATAATATATATATATTAATGTTAAGAATTAGATTTATTGTATGCTTTATATTTACCTTTTATAAAATAAATATTTTATATAAAATGTTAATTTATATTATATAATATTTAATAACTAACTAGAAATATATTTTAATTTCTATATAATTATAATAATAGCATAAATTATATAATATTACACGTCAAAGTAATTTATTTAAGTCTCGAGGCGTCTATAGCACGTGAGTATACCTGATGTCGACTAATACTAAAGGATGTGAGACCATCACTCTTGCAGTATTATGTATAAGCTGATAATCGTATAATATTTAACCTTCGTTTAACATATTATTTACGCTTATACTTTTAACTCTGAACACTTCGTTACATTTTATGAAAAAAGAAGATAACGGCTAATTTAAACGAGTTTAACAATTTATCCAATACATGCCGTATTAAATACGAGTTGCTTATTTAATGTTATCAGAGTTGTATATAAAATATTTTCTATAAATGAATTTTAAATGTTGTATTAGATATTATCGAGATTTCGATAACAATAACTATGTTATTTTCCAAATAATTATTCACTAAACGCTTAACTCTCAATGCGTATACATAAATGTGATTTCAATTATTACTCACGGATATAATGTATAAATTACCACACGGATTGGAGGAGATAAATGTTTGAGAACCGCATTTTTTTGACATTTGACTGAGCTTCATTATACTTACCATTATCTTTTAATTTTTGGATATCCGCTGTATGAAGAGCAGAAGAATTCACGTCTCGTACTCTTGCTGCCTTTAAACTCAGTAATTAAATGAAGTTTCATAAGAATCTCATCAATATCGTTAGTTACTTTATGAACTTATGACTTCTTTATTTATGACGGAACTATAGATGGAAATAAAATATAAGAACTAAAGTGCATACTATAATAAGCAAGTTAATAATTAATTTATAAAAAATATAAATAAATATCACAGGGATCGGAAAAAAAATAAAATATTATCACTTAAGAAAAAGGATATTTAACATATAATAATATAATAATAATAATAATAATAATAATTATCCTAATTATAATAATTAACTCATTAAATATAAATAATAGATTTAAAATAAATCTACTAGAGTGAGTGTAAGATTCACGTAATAATAGAAGAATGAGATCCTCATAAATTAATTATACTCAATGCATATATATAAATTTATAAATAAGAATAAGGTAAATAATATAAACATATAAATTACAATAATCAAGTAATAATCAAATCACAAATCTAGCGAAAACACACTCCTCGAACAAAAATTAAGTTTTTGTCAAATAATGTATTATCAAATTAATTGTTGCCCCCTATATACAGAGAGATATATTATCAATACTGTACCAGTATCAAAATAATAATCCATCTTAGTAAGAGATTTGGAATATATTATAAACTATTGAAGTTAAACAAATCTCAGGGAGGAAAATAAAACACCGTCATGTTGAAACGGTCATAGTTTATCTAATTTTGCGATTTATCTAACTCTGCTAGTATTAAATTGGGCAGCCCAACATAAGGTAAAGATGATATAAAACGTACATGCGTTAAGTCCGGGAGTAGTAGGGCAGGAGTCATTTTTGGACTCACCAGTTAAGCATTCACGAGCTCACCCTTTTTTTGACCTTGACTTGAGTAGCGTACTGACTCATGTCATATTTGACCCATACGGTATATATTATTTACCTGACCCTTGAACCTTTTTATTTGGGCCAATTATTTTAGCTCAAAGATAACTTCATGGTGTAACTATTTTTATAATTTTAATTTTTTTTTTAATATTTTTTTATTTTTAAATTATTATTTTATTTATTTTTTTTGTTTTTTTATTTATTCTTTTTTTTTAATAAGGTCAAACTCAAACTGTTGACTTGCTTTTCCTACTGTTCATATTTTGTTTTATATTGCTCGATTATTATGTTAATCTTTCGTCAATAATTTCAATCGTACTACCGTTCGTCCGGAATGTAATCGCAAATTCATCTTTTTAATGGAAGAGTCGCGTTTTTTTAACACAAGTTTCCTAGCAAGCAATCGTTGTTGAATCGTCGCGTTTTTAACACATTCCGTCAGGAGTCCGTCGCATATTGAGTAGCAAAACGAACCACGTCAATAATAAGAAAGTACCACTCGCGAGATATCATAATATAATATATATTAAATATTAAAATTATATAGTATATTAATATATATATATATATATATTATATATAATATATATACTATATACATATACGAATTAATTTATTTAGCTGTTTAATATTTTTAATCTAACCATATATAGTTATATATTTATTATTAACAGCATGAAGTTTTGAGGAAGCTAAGTAATAGTATCTTCAATGATCGCTATAAAACTCGTTAATATATCACTTAAATTTTAAGCATAAACATTTTTTGTACCGCTAAATATTATAATTTAACCGATTATTCATCATTATAATAACTGACACTCAACAATACAATCAATAATCACACACCCCAAATTAAATTAATATAATAATAATATAATAATAATAATAATAATAATATAATAAATAATAATAATAATTATATAATAATAATAATCATAATAAGTAATAATTAAAATAATAATAGTTAACTAGTAGTAATAATAAACTATTAAGGTTTTTGACACAAAACAAAAACAATAGTAATTAAAATATAAATAATAAAATATAATATATAAATAATAATAATAATAATAATAATATATATAATAATAATAATAATAATAATAATAATATAATGAATAATAAATATAATAATAATAATAATAATTATGAAGGTTACGGCATACGCATAACTACAATGATTTTTCAATAACTCAATCACATCCCTATACTCAATCTGAGTTATGAGCTTATTATTAAACTTTCCATATTACCACATCAAGACCTTTTATCGTCCTAACACCGAGAGTTTCACTGAGAGGTACTGAATATCATAATTCCAGTTATCTCATAAAATTCAATAATATTATATGTCCACCGAAAGGTAAACTGAATATAAACTCACACAACTGCCAGATGTCAAATACACTCCCAGACCATTTAACCACTACACAGATATAACACTAGCGGATTAACGTAATATTAGATATATAACATTCGGCACGGTTAAACAGAGTTAATATAAAATACAAAATGCTCACATGCGGATTGTCACACAGTGAATTAATTATAGAGCATAAGTAAATAAATAATTTAATAATAATAATAAATACACATTTATGTAAATATTATTTGAGATTAATTAAAATAAATTATTATTAATAGTATTTTAATTATTAACTAGCTTGCAGCAATTATATAATAATAAAATCATAAAAACTATCCGACATTTGCCGCTCAACATTGCCGAACAAAAATATTAAACGAATATCAAAATAATAAATTGAGAGAGTAAGTATAAACATACCTTTTTGTTATATAGATATAGAGAGTAAACCGGATACACAAATAGAAAGTAATACATAAAAAATATATCATAATATGATTATTTAATTTCAGGATAGTTATTAGACTATTTAGTATAAATATTAGGTATATATAGGTACATTAAATATATTTATATAATTAATTCATTTTATAAAATAAAAGAAAATAAAATGCTCAAAACGTGTTTTTTCTGAGAGAAGAGAGAGACGAAAAGAGAAGTACATTAGCGGATAGAAATAAATGAATTGGTAGCGCGATATAATGAGAAAGAAGAGAGACGCGAGTATGGACAGAGAGAGAGGACAGAGAGTTAGAAGTAAGTAGCAGAGTAGAGAAGATGAAAAGCTTATTGAATTCGCAAATAAGGAGAGAACCAGGGAAATAGTATGATAGAGATAAAGATGATGTACAGCATGTATGTAGTTTCGAACGATGAGAGAGGGAGAAGAGAAGAGATCAGAGAGATGAAGAGAGATAGAGTGAGAGCAGAGAAGAATAGAAAAGAAAATATTAATTAAGATAGATAATAACTAATAACTAAAGTAATAATAATAACCTAATGACTGGATAAGATAATAGAGATGAAATAATGAGAGAAGAGAGAGAAGAAGAAGAATGTAACACGTAGGTTGATGAATAACTAAACTTTAAGGAAAAGTTAAATAATAGAAATTAATATAATAATAATAATAATACATATGTTATGTGTGTGTGAGAAAGACATTAGAGAAATTTTATAATGTCTTCTAAGAAATGAAATGAATAAATATTATGAAAATTAAGTATTATATCGTTTATAAAAACATATAATTATTTAATTTAATTTTGCAGTAATTAATATTAATTATATTAATTATATATTTATATATACTGTTATTAATAATAATACAGATCTCTCATCCTGAGAAGTCGCCAACGTGATAACGATAATATATTGCTTGAATTAGAAATAGAGAGAGAGTTAAAATAAGCTAATACGCGTGATCAAAAGAGTACAACTCAATGACCCTTTACAATTAATACGTCATATATAATCGATTTTTTCAACTTCTTTAAATTAATATTAATCATAAATAAATTTAATTAATATATTATTAATATTTATAATAATATGAATATTAATTTTTTATTCACTATTTATATATTAATATTGACTTTATTTATTTATTTATTTATTTTTGCCAATTATAATATATTATTATTTAATTGAGTAATTATTTTAATAATTTATATATTGTATAATTTGACAGCCATTTAATAATCCTTTTTTTTTCAGAAATAGTATATATAACATTATTTCATACATGTACATTTTTATAAAGTTTCTGAAATATTAAATAATAAAATTATAATTAGATGTACATGGAACTCAAAAGAACACTTATAATATATTAATAATTAATTATAAATAAATATACATATATAAAATACATAATTATAATATATATAAATTAAATAATAATATATATAATAATAATAATATATATATATGAAACAATAAATAGATAATATAATGAATACATATAATATATAAATAAATTTTATTATAATATGGAGAATAATTTTAAAGTAATATAAATAATAATAAAATAATTAATTATTAAATAATGTAAAATATACTAAGTTCGCCATAAATAATAACGATCACCACTATAGTAATATATATAATATAAATAATTATAATCATATAATAATTAAAAAAATAAATAATAATAATTAAATAATATATATATAATATATATATAATAAATATAATATAATATATAAATAATATAAAATAATAATGGAGAAAGATAATTAATATATATATATATAATTAATATAATAAATTAATATTATAATATATATAAATAATATAATTTTAATAAAATATAGAGGTGTGGGAATATGTTATATTAATTATACTTATTAAAACATTAAAGAATAAATAAGGGAATAATATATAATAATTAAATAAATAAATATAAATAAATAAATATAAATAATAATTATAATAAAAAAGTAACAGAGAAATATTAGACAGAGAGAAAAGAGAAGTAGAAGAGCTGAGAATATAAATAAATAAATATACCAATAAAATATAAATCAATATAATGAAATAAATAGAATAATATAAATTTATATTATTATAATTAAGTAAATAAATACTTAATAATTTTTGGCGTATAAATTTGACTATATTAAGAAAATATTTTCAGTCAAATATAATTTAGAACATTTAATCAATTTTTTCTTTTATATTTATTTAATTATATGTATAATATTAAATAAGAATTTTACATTATAATAATTATAATCAACACTGTGTATTTTAATGATTAAAAATATCGTGATATGGGATATTAAATATTATATATAATTAAAAAGTAATTATTTATTATATTTTATACACTTGTACTCGTGTTGAATTGCATAATTTATATAAACAATATGTTTATATTTTATTTCTTTGAGCAGACATATTTGAAGGACACTTATGCGTGGGAAAGCATATATCCAAGAACATAATCACACTTCTAAAAGATGTTGACGCGTAGGACAAAATTTCTTAAATAGTACCTAACACACATATCTAATAATTTGTAACCTCTAATCATAGTATCCTAACACTAAAATACACTAAACCATAAATAAATCACCATTATAACCTTAAACATAAATCATATCATAAACCTATAACATTATAAGAGAATACCATATAATCATAAATAAAATCTCTAACCTAACCGGGCACACATCACATATCACATAAACTCAATCACACCATAGATCCATACCCTAGAACAGCACATGCATAACCGTATAAGCCATAATACCTCACCAATCCGAAATACACTTAGAGCTATCCAGAATGATAACATGATGACCATAAGCGCGCTATTTAGAGTTACGATGTACAATGTCATAAACAAATTCAGGAGTTCAATAAAGAGTAAGAGTACTCTATATGATACGAGATAAGGCAATAATGCACACACACATATTAATCTAAAATTTAAATATATTGATACAATCATCAATCGTGTAAGCTCAATTTTATTTAACAATACTGTGTAACTACACAATGACACACCAATCACAACACACTCATACACACTCACACACATAATTAATATATACTAATATATAATTAATAACACTAAACAAAATTATAAAATAATTAAGTCAAGATTAAAGGGACTAATAACCAACATAACTACCATTGAAGTGCATAATATGGCAATGAGCCTCAGTGTTCGTAAATGTATGGTGGTGTGCGCATTGAAATTAAATTACATTTTTTATTGGTTAAGAAAATAACACTTCTTAAAAAATTTTCACAATAGAGAACAGGGAAGGTTAAGTTTCATTTTAATATTTTTTTTATTACTTTTTAGTTGGGACGTTATTTGTAAAATATCATGTTTCCAGAAGCCATTTGGAAACCAATAAAATGCTCAGTAAAAAAGGTTCTCTTAAGTAACCAGCAATTTTTGGAGTTTCCTTAAAAGTTTTTATTGTAAGCGTTAAAATTTAAAATTCTCTTAGTACCAATTTGTAGTTCCTTAAAAGTTTAGTAGCGTTAAAACAGTCATTATAATCTGTTGCTAAGGTCATAAAATTTAAGTGAGAGAGAATGAGGAGAGGCAGGAGAGGAGCAAAGTCTATCTCAGTTCATTGCTGTGACTCTTAGAGAGCCAGCCTGAGAAGCACATGGCTAGAGATCGTGGATTTTACTGCTTTTTCTCCTCATCAAAACAAAAACTAACTATAAATGAAGACTGCTTGTTGTTATTTATGCATGTGACTTTTACAAAATATTCATCCGCGTCTTGTGTAGCATACCACTTTTTTTTTTTTCATTTGTCTTTCTCCTTATTACATTTCCACGACACATTCTCTATTTTTTTTTTCTTTATCTTCAGAGCTGAACTTATTACCTTGAAATTATTTCTAAAAATATTTTATCACTTCTTGTATTGGGAATAAAATAACAAGATTAATAATTCCTACAGTAAAGTTATAAATCTAACGAATAATAAAATAAAATAAAATAAAATAAAATTGTCACAGTCTTCAGGGTAAGAAAAATTGGCAACTTTATAGTTATAACATCGAGCACAACTTGAACTTAGTCAAGAATCAGTCTCAACGTTAGTTTACAGGAAGAGCAATGAAGAGGATAGTCAACAAAATTTCTTATGAAAGTTTGAAATGATATTTTTACACACATACACACACATACACACATTCACACACACGCGCACACACACAAATTATTTACATATATTGCATAGATTCATATATATATATATATATATATATATATATATATATATATATATATATATATATATATATATATATATATATATATATATATATATATATATATTATATTATATATAATGATGTAATATCTTCTATAACGCTTATTCGTACCCGAATTAACATGCATTATATATATATATATATATATATATATATATATATATATATATATATATATATATATATATATATATATATATATATATATATATATATATATATATATATATATATATATATATATATATATATATATATATATATATATATATATATATATATATATATACGACGTAATGTTTATGTGATGACTTCTTTCGACTGTTTTTATAGGTATTACATACGGCGAGGTAGTTATATATATATATATATATATATATATATATATATATATATATATATATATATATATATATATATATATATATATATATATATATAATGACATAAATAGATTGATGACGTCATTCGACCGAGAAATAACATGCATTATCATATATATATATATATATATATATATATATATATATATATATATATATATAGATATATATATATATATATATATATATATATATATATATATATATATATAATGACGTAATATAGATTGATGACGTCATTCGACCGGAGAATTAATATATATTTATATATATATATATATATATATATATATATATATATATATATATATATTATATATATATATATATATATATATATATATATATATATATATATATATATATATATATAAGGTTATAATGACGTAACATAAATTGATGACGTCATTCGACCGAATTGCTTTTTAATTCATTATATATATATATATATATATATATATATATATATATATATATATATATATATATATATATATATATATATATATATATATATATATATATATATATATATATATATATATATATATATATATATATATATATATATATATATAGACAAATATGATTGATGACGTAAATATAGATTGACACGCTTATTCGACCGAGTATATATATATATATATATATATATATATATATATATATATATATATATATATATATATATATATATATATATATATAAATATACATATATATGTGTGTGTGTGTGTGTGTGTGCTGTAGTGTGTGTGTCTCTAAAGCTCCAAAGCATAGGGAGAAATTCCAGGATTTAGTGGGAGTTTAGACATGAACAGAAGTTACAACTTTTTTTTTTATTTCATACTTCAAGAGTTTTAAAATTATTCTTTTCATCTTCCTGAACACTTCATTTTTGGTGAGGTTCCTGTCCTCATTACCTCACCACCCACACCACAAACAGACGCACACAAACATACATACTAAACACACAACAAACACACACACACACATAAACATTATATATATATTGTAAATGTATTATATATATAAACATATTATAAATATATATATAGTTATATATATATATATATATATATATATATATATATATATATATATATATATATATATATATATATATATATATATATATATATATATATATATATATATATATATATATATATATATATATATTTTCTTTTTGTTTCATGTTCCCAATGAAAATATATTTGTTAAAAACGAATTTAATAGTATTTTTCATGGTTTATTTATGCTTAAATTTTAGTTAAATTGATTTTAAATCAATCTATTTTCTTAAAAAATGCTGGATTTAGCATTTTTAAAGCATTATCAGCTAATCTCACCTAACCTGCCAAAAAAAAAATCCCATTAAACACATTTTTTGACAAATTTAAACTATAATAGTAATTACATAATTTATAATTTTTATAATAATAATAATAATAATAATAATAATAATAATAATAATAATAATAATAATAATAATAATAATAATAATAATAATAATAATAATAATAATAATAATTTATCAATGGGAATATGAAACATTAAATGATTATATAAAAAATTAACAACTATTAAATAAGTTAATTAAAAACATCCAAAAAAAACCTGTTTTGTTCTTTTCAATCTACAAACTTTCGATTTAAGAACAAATTCTCAATTAAAATACAATGACTGACACGGGAATATGCGACTGCAAAATAAACTTTATTGAATATACGACTAAAAAGATAAACTATATTAAATATACGACTAAAAAGATAAACTATGCTGAATATACCATTGAAAAAATAAGCTATTGTGAATAAAAGACTAAAAAGATAAACAATGTTGAATATACGACTAAAAGGATAAACTATGTTGAATGTGCGACTAAAAAGATAAAATATTTTGAATATATGACTAAACAGATAAACTATGTTGAAACTACGACTAAAAGATAAAATATGTTGAATATACGACAAAAAAGATAAATTACATTGAATATACGTCTAAAAGATAAACTAAGTCGCATAAACCGCTATAAAGATAAACTATGCTGAATATACGACTAAAAAAAAAACTGTGTTGAATATACGACTAAAAAGATAAACTATGTTGAATATACGACTAAAAAGTAAACTATGTTGAATATACGATTAAACACACTAACTATGTTAATTAGTTATGATGAAGTTGATGTAGATTTAATCTATTGGGGTATCATTGATTCTATATTACTAAAGAAAAAGGTTTAATTTGACTGCTTTCGACACTTTGATTCACTTCATCATCTAAATATTCGAATTTGACGCCAAACAACAAATTACTCTAGTTATTTTATCGAAAATGGTTGAGACGGTTCAATTGTCAAAAATTTGTTTTATTTAATATCTTCTCTCTCTCTCTCTCTCTCTCTCTTTTTATTATTACATATTATTATTATTATTATTATTATATATATATATTATATATATTATATTATATATATTATTATAT
>JABUQX010139727.1:0-19127 GCA_015478945.1 Trachelipus rathkii
CGGTGTACTTCGTTCAATCGGATGGTCAACCGTTTCGCATTTATCGTGAAACCCTGTCGAATATAGTTTCAAATTCAATTATTATTATTATTATTATTATTATTATTATTATTATTATTATTATTATTATTATTATTATTATTATTATTATTATTATTGTTATTGTTATTACTGTTATTGGAAATATTGGTAACATTTGTAATACTAATAATTAGGGAAATTTAAATAGGCTTTTTAAAGGGTTTTTAACAATCTAATGCGTAATTTTGAGACTATATGTAGACTCTTGTGGCCAATAATATCCCAAGAAATGTTTTCAAAAATAATAAAAAAAGACGAATATAATGTTATAAAAGTAGGCTTCACATGAAGCCTATATAAGTTTGCCTAAAAAAAAAAAAATGCTCACTTTATTTTTATTACAAATTTTTTTAAGTACTTTGATTTGAGTCTCTATCAAAGGAATGTGAAAATATCGCAATGTTTGAATGGGATATAAACCCCCACCTAAAGGCGTGTGGGGAAGGGGAGAGAATATTCGGAGTCTACTTCTTTGTTGACTCTGTAAATCAGTGGTTCCCAATCGGTGGTGTGTGGACCAGCGCCGGTCCGTGAGATGCTCTTTACTGGTCCATAATGCCTAACCGGGAAAGAAATGAAATTTTTTCATTATTAAAATTAAAAAATTATTATCAAATAATTAATTCCTGTGTTCCTTTCTTGTATAATATATATATATATATATATATATATATATATATATATATATATATATATATATATATACTATATATATATATATATATATATATATATATATATATATATAATATATATATATATATATATAACTATATATATATAATATATATATATAGGTTTTTCTTATTACTTTCTCACCCCTGACCATCCATCGTAGGCGAGGCCACCGCGTCAAATACCCCCGACGAAACCGGCTTCCAGAAGATCTTCAAGGCTGAAATGTTTGAATTTGGTACAAGAATTTGTATTGAAGTGTAATATGTTTATGTTGTGGGTTTGTTTGTGTTTTGTGTGTGTTTTGGGGCTATTGTGGGTGGAGTGCAGACTTAGCAAATCCAGTTGTGTTTTGAAAGGGGTAGAGCAGTGAAAGGTGAGCAGTGTTTGTGTATCCCATTGTTTACATCTATTGCAACGTATGGAGTTTCTTTGTACTATCTCGACTGGCATATTTAGGTATTAAGTGGTCCAGATCAGAGATTTGAAGTTCTATGTCTCCCGGCTTTTAGAAGTAAGGCTGAGGCATAAGTCGAGAAAGTATGGCTCATAATATGAAAAATCAAAAAAGAGAAATAAAGTAGTTGAGTGATAAATAGGCTGGCCAGATTTTTTTCAACCTAATGCGGGACAGTCATCTTCATGCCTAGGCTATACTTTATAAATTATACAGTATAGCTTAAAGGCAAGCATATATTATATATATTATAACCAAAAATAATTTAATCAAATATATTAGTAAATAAGAAATAACTATTTATAAGTCTACTAAATCAATGTTTACTTATTTAATTTGAACCAGAATTGTACTTGAACTTTACACGGATACTCCGAAAATTGCAAGCAATTCATCTTATAATTGCAAGTAGTTAATAGTGCAGCCATTAAAGTATCTATATTTAACCTGCTTTTGTCTTCTGTCCAGTAGTTTTTCATCATTGAGAATACAATTCTGTAGGTGCATTTGATCCAGGTAGACATAAAAAAAAATTCTAGCAAATGAAATATTCTGACTTCTGAAATGTGTCTCTGATTGGCGACTGACTATCTCACCGCGAATTACCAGAACTTATACTCGCCTTTGAAAATCTGCTCAAAACATGTTTTAAACTTGTCTGGTAGTGAATCAAATCGTGATTGTTATAAATTTTGTGGTTTACATTTCACAATGCAGGACTTTACACTGTCCCGCATTGGGTAAAAAATATTGAAAATGCAGGACAGTCCCGCAAAATACGGGACGTCTGGCCAGCCTAGTGATAAAGAATCCTGTAAATGATCTCGGATTCCTCAGGAAGCGGTGGCGAAAGCGGCGGCGGTGCATAAACACTGCAGCGAAACCACACAATTTCTTGTGTGTGGGGGGAGCGAGAAGATTTTGAAAATTTTCGTCCAGGTCGGCCGAATGTTTTGCAGTTTAGCCTCTTGCAGGCATCTTCTCTCTCTCTCTCTCTCTCTCTCTCTCTCTCTCTCTCTCTCTCTCTCTCTCTATTCTTTATATATATATATATATATATATATATATATATATATATATATATATATATATATATATATATATATATATATATATATATATATATATATATATATATATATATTACCCCTCACACGTACGGTGTGGGCAAATTCTGCCCACACCCGTACTTTAGTTGAAAATTTTCAAAGTTTTTTCGGTTCAAATTTTTTTTCTTCCAGGTATTCCTCAGAGACATGTTAAAAAAGACCTCTGAAATTTGTTTAAAAAATACGTAAAACTAATGAAGTTATATTAGGATATATTAGGTGTGGTAAAATTCAATTACATCGTATGTGCACAACCCTTGTAAATTTGGTAAATAATAATATAAACATTAAGTAGCTAAAACTGGCCAGATCAACTGCAAAAGGTCCAATACATATTTTCTATATGAAATTAGTTTATCAAAATTAACAAAATTAAGAAATTCGCCGTAAAATATATGGTGTGGGCAAAATTTGCCCACACCATACGTGCGCCTTACACTTGGGCAAATTTTGACCACTCTTTAACAATTTTCTTTATTTCAGATTGTTGAGCACTTTATTACACAAATATTAGTAATTTTAACCTAATTCAGTACATCATGCAATAAAAATTAAATTATCCCCTATTTTTAAAAAAACAAAATAAAATTGTTAAAAAAAATACCTTCCCCCCCCTACATATAAAGTTTTTTTTTGAGTCCTTTGGGCTATATTGCGGTACAGTATTGTTTTTAGTACTAATCTAGGAATATATCTATCAAATTTGAAGAGATTTCGCTTTATAGTTTTTTTTTTTACAGCCAATCTTATAGTTGCCAATGGAAATTACAAAAAAAAAAAACACCCATTTTTCAAATAATAATTAAAAATAAAAATAATAAACATTAAGTAACAAAAATTGACTAGATTAACTGCAAAAGGTCCAATACATATTATCTATATGAAATTAGTTGTCAAAATTAAGAAATTTCACGTAAAATATGGTGTGGGCAAAATCTGCCCAAACCGTACGTGCGCGTATGCCAAAACCCTTCGTACGCGCGAGGGGTATTACGCTTTACGAGGCTAATGATTCATCATAATTTGTTAATTTTTGAGTTACCAATTATTGCTAATTTATTATTAGTATTTTTTATTTATTAGTATTTTTGGAAAATCGAGTTAAGCGGCACAACGAAAATGTTTATACAAATGTATTTTATTATGTTTCAAAAGTTTTCAATTCCATTTCGCTAGTTTTTTTCAGTTCTCGCGCTACTTTTCTAGTTTTCTTTGAAAAAAAAATTTAGTAACTACGTAACTACGTTGCTTCAGGAATTATATTATGTTTCAAAAGTTTTCAATTCCATTTCGCTAGTCTTTTTTAGTTCTTGCGCTACTTTTCTAGTTTTCTTTGAAAAAAAATGTGGTAACTACGTTGCTTCACGAAGCAGATTCTTTTGAGTCAAAAGGTAATACAACCCCGATTATATTAAGTTCGGGTTTATCGCAATTGAATTAAATACAAAGGTGATTCCTCAGTGTGTTATCTGCGCTGCAGTTTTAAGCAATGATGCATTGAAACCAACAAAGATGGAAGGTAATTTAAAGAATGCTCATCCTAATTTTAATGATTATCCACCAGAATACTTTGCAGGGAAATTGGAAAATTTGAAGAAAATGGAACTCTGGGAAAAGTGGCACAAGATTTGAAATCAGATGCTGGAGAAGGAGGAATAGCACCGGAATCATTTAAGGTGAAATTAGAGGCAAAGGTTTGAGCAAAGAGTTTAGCTTTAGCAGAAAGGAAAACGGCAGATGTACCCTCTAAAAATATTTGAGAAGGAAACGAGGAAGAAAGAATGTTAGAGTTTTTTTTTTTTTTTTTTTTTTTTTTTTTTTTTTTCATAATGGCAGAAAGAATGTGTGGAAAAGGAACAAGAAAGATTATTGTATTTTCTACGGAGAAAAGAGTTTTAGAATCCGATATGAAATATAAGCTGAATGAATTTCTTTAGTTTGAAGAAAAATATTGTTCCGAAATATAGCTTTACTGTGGCGAATAGCATGAGAATAAGCAGAGTTAGACTAAGATTTGTTACTTTTAGTTCAGGGGTAAAAGTATAGAATGTACTCCTCCATGCCAAAGAAAATCGGAACGTTATGCGCTCTGCGCTTTGCGCTCTTCGCACTCCGCACACTTCCCACTCCGACAGATCCCTACCGTTGAAGAAATAGTCATTCCAATTGAAATCAAAGATGTATGACCTTGAGTGAGACCAGTTTGCGGAACCAAATTGCTAGAGACCTTTCCTCGCGGTATTCGGAAGTTTTTCTTGCGGAGGACTTAAATAAATGGAAGAGAATACAGAGATAAGGAAATAATTGGAGGAACCCAGAGAAAGAAAGGGTATAACAGTATAAGGTAAAGGATTATAAGTTAAGAAATGGTCAAGAATTTTGGGCTCATCTCCAAGACGATTAGGGATGTTGGGTGGCATAGAGCTGCCTCATCTGCTGAAGGTCATTCTGCATGGATAGAATAATTGAAGTCAAGTTCCTCTTTTGCTTAGTGAAAACTAGAAAAGGTCATTGGTGATGGTCAATATTTCAAAGAAATGAAAAGAGAGGATGTGTTTTATTTGAAAGTTGGATTGTAGAAGAATTTAGGATAGTCGGAATAGATAGGAGAAAAATAAGCAGAAGTAGAATGGCAAGAGAACCTGAAAGATGTTGTAAAAAATTCAGAAGAGTCCAAGTGATGAACACGAGAACAAATAATGTCGTTGCACACATACACACACAACACCCGCATTTGACTGAAAATTAAGGATAAAGACGGTAAGAAGAAACTGAGCAAGATTTACTGTCGGAGTCCTCAAACCCGTGAGCTTGTCAAAAAAAGAGGTGAGATTTAGATGAAGAATGATAATGTTCAACAAAGTGGAAATTTGATCAAGTTCCGCAAATATTTCAGAAATTAATGAAAAAGAACCGTGCACGAAATTTAGCCGGGAGTGAAGTCGTGGCGGCACCAAATTAGGTCACAGAAAAATTAAAAATAAATATAAAAATTTCAATTTATAATTCAGGTTACTACCAACTAAATACAGAGCTTGAAGTTCAAAGTCTTTAAATCGAATTTATCATAATGTGTTTTTAGTGATTCTACAACTCTACAAAAAGCAAACTCGACAAACTTGATGGTAAGAAATTGATTTCTATCTTCTGTTATAATGGACTCAAATATAAAGTTTTACATTTTCATTTAAAAATTATTTTTTTTTTAAATGAAATGCTATGAAATGTTTTTGAGTGTCGTTTTGTTTGTTCGTGTGTATTTGAGTGTAGATGGAGTTGTATGATGAGATGCTAAATATCTTTTATCAAAACGCAGACACTCCTAAAACCTTCAGAATTCGCTGTTTTCGTAAATAAAATCAATGTACTCCTCCATGCCAGAGAAAATCGGCCCGTTGTGCGCTCTGCGCTCTGCGCTCCTCGCACTCCGCACTCTTACTACAATTCTTTATTGTAGTACATTCAGGATACCCCATTGAGCAAGAGTTTCACAAACAGCAAATGTCTACTCTTTTCCAGTTCCAGATTATAATACAGGCAATAATAAAAGTTGTTCAGTATCGCCATTAGAAAAATCACAAAATGTCTATGCACGGTCTCTTTTCCTGTTAGCGCTGGTAGTAATTTACAATCCCAATCCATCCCAATAACAGCAGCTGCCAATTAGTTGTCCGTGAAATGCTTCTTAATTTCAGTTGCAACTTCGCGTTTTTAAAAAATGTGAATAAATGATCTGTTGATTAGACAACAAATAAAGCCTACATCATGACCCAATGTCTCGGCTGTTGCCAATCAGATATGGAATTCTGTATCTCTTATCGAGCTAATTTTTACATTTAACTATTAGGCCGCTATGCACGCTTTATTAAGCCAATTAGTAGCAACTTATGTGCTTTTATCGCCCCGGATACTTACCAATTCCTACTTAAGTAAAGTTGAGAGGAGTGTTTTTGTATGGGTGTCTTAATTTCTTATTATTTCATACTCAGAGATGGATATTATTTTCACTACGTCGAACTGCTGTCACTTAATCTAATTTCCAATAAATGAAAATCTGATCACTCTAAACTGCTTCTTGAAGGATGAAATGAACGATATCATTTATAATAAGTTGAACAGTTTTTGCCACTGCAAAAAAGTAAAGGATTCAGTGATTACGACACTCATGACTAACCAACACCACAATAGTGGCAAAATAATACTCAGTAATGAAATGATTCGATTTATTGTAAGTACATATTCCTTAAGTACCTAGTATTTATAGTTCACATTACTGTCGCAACTTCTATATCAGGACATGTCATCACTCACACACTTAAATGTTGTAGCACAAGATACTTATACTTTTCTATGTTCTTATCAGAGTTCCTCGTAAGGTAAATTCGGCGTACATAAAAAACTCATATACAATATATCTCAAAATACGACACTGTTACAAAAAACACCCAACACTGTACCCTGCGTTATCACTTTGGCTTTGATTGCTGTCTTACTCTTTCATCCTTCGTACGTTGCGTATCAATAAGCGTATCAAAACTTTTATGTGTTTGAGAATCCCTAGAAGTTGAGTCTCTTTTAATCATATCTTCTCTATTAACTAATTTTGGCTTTCGATAAAATCACCAGGTTTTTATAAGGACTTACATTCCCCTTTCTTCTTTACACAAAGCTTTTTAGTTTTTTATGATAATGCAGTTTATCATCTCATGGGTTTTGGAATTAGTGCTTTTTCCGAAAAAATCATCACTTCTTGCAAAGCTAGTCTGGCACTTTCAGTAAAGCTAATTTCATCACAACATTAATTGAAAAGTAAACACTTAAACACTTGCATGATTTGATGTCAGTTTTAATTACATCCAGTTAAATCTATAATTGAAGTAATTCCGAAGTAAATGTATCGTATTTATTCATTCGACGTAAATGAACAGATGACATTTGTGATCATGAAAGTGTTGTCCCTCTTCGAATTCCTAGAGAAAACTGTTGTCTTTTAGACTAAAGTCTGCCGTTTCTTCCCTTTTTACGAAAGCTGATGGAAGCTGTACTCTCTCATTCGCCTAATATTATAGTTATAAAGTTATCTCTATGACGAATCTTAAATTTGTAATTACGACTAGTTAGCTTTGAATTTCTTATTTATTTATCCTACTAGATATATAATCGCTGAAGTGTTGCATTATATAATTTTATTTTTCACTTTATACAAAGATTCATTTTAGATTTTTTTACTGGTGATATTTTATCACAGATTCTTTATAAGGAGTCCCAAGGGCACCCTCATCTCTTTGTCAGATTGAAATGCAATTTTACGTAGAACATTTTTCATTAAATGGTACCAAACAGGAAGGTAGCTCGAAAACACAGTCAATAATAAATTTTAACCAATAGTTAATAAGAGCCACCCTAATATATATATTTATATATATATATATATTATATATATATATATATATATATAATTATATATATATATTTATTAATATATATATATATATAATTATATAATATATATTAATAAATAATATTATAAAAATAATACTATAATATAGTATAATATTATATATATTGTTTAAATAAAACAATATATATATATATATATACCTATAGGCGAGTTATTTATATTATATATGTATATTAGTATTTAATTATATAGTATTTATAATATATATATTTATATATATAGTATAATATTAAATATAATATATAATATTGTTTAAATGGAGTTTCCTTTTTTTATCAAAGCCTAGACCTAACTTTATTTTTAGGAAATGAACTACAGAAAACGATTTGTGAATATTAACGATTTTTTTTTAAAATATAGAATGTATTGATTTTAATTGTTAATTATCTATGTTTTTTTTACTACACACATGTTGTTATATTATTCTTTTTATGAAATAATGTAATACATAACAAACATAAAGTTTTTATATAATAAATATTTCATATAATTTGTGAATATTAATTACTTTTCTCTAAATAAGAATGTATTGATTTTAATTGTTACTTATCTATGTTTTTTTACTACACACATGTTGTTATATTACTCTTTAATATATATATATATATCATATAATATATTATAAATATATATTATAATATATATATATAATATATATATATTATATATAATATTATATATATATATAATATATATTTATATTATAACTATATAATATATATATTATATATTATATATATCTATATTATATATAATTATTATATATATATATATATATATATAGAGGGCTATATATATTATATTATTATATTATATATTATATATATATATATATATATATATTATATATATATATATATATATATATATATATATATATACGCGTATATATATAATATATATATATATATATATATATATATATATATATATATATATATATATATATATATATATATATATATATATATATATTATATATTTTATAGACCTGAACATCGGTATCAATGTTAACACTTAGTCTTACAGGCCTCAGTTTAACATTGGTGATTCCATCGTCATTGATATTAATTTCAAGATGTCACAGTAACGAAAATCTTCAAGCGAAGACGAAAACAAGTCGGTGGAGACAGGAACATTAGTCACTTAATTAATACCCAGGTCTACCAGCCCCAGTTTAACTACTTGCATATTTCCGTCGACACCATGGTTACTAATTGTTTTCTCTAGGATTGGGCTCACAGATTACTTCAGAGGAACTTTAATTTTGTCTCTTCAGCTCTCTGGTTACAGTAGAAGAAAGATTCACCCAATGTTTGGTATTAAGTCTAAATCAATTGGCACCTCATACCACTGCTACTATATATAGATTAATAAATAACCTGAAGAAGTGAATCATCATCAATATACATTTGGTAGTACGCATAATACATTGGCGGACCAAATACTACTGCTATGAAATATATATTGGTTATCTTTGAAAAATGGAGAAGAATCAATTTCAATATAGTGATATATTTAATACAAATGGAGGACCTCATGCCACTATCACTATATTAAATTCATTCAAGCTGTATTTTTCCCTGTGATTCATACTTCTTTCTACATTGCACCAGAGAATTCAATATCAAACTTCATAAATTTCTCACTCATGGTTCCTCAAACGGATGTTAATTCGCCTTCACCAATGGTTTCTCAATCGATTGGTGATTCTCCCTCACAGACGGTTACTTCATCGACTGAGCAACAGGAAACAGCTTTAGTGACTCGGCGTAAACCAGTGTGAAAAGTGCGTTTTTATTAGTGAATTTGTAAAAAAGTTAATTACGTGATTAAAGTGCTCCGTTTCTGGAGCACGAAGTAATATGTAATGATTGTTTAAATAAGTATTTTTATCAAAGTTAGACCTACTTTATTTATAGAAAGTGAATTACACAAAATGATCTGTGAATATTAACTATTTTTTTAATATAAAATGTATTGATTTTAATTGTTGTTGTTTTTTATTACATGTTAATATATTATTATTTTATGAAATAAAGTTTGTTTTGTTAGAACAATGTGTTTTTTTTAATAATAATATTTCATATATTTGTTAAATTGTGTAAATACCTCTGATCTCTTCGCTCATTTAAAAGTTACCCGATAAATTATTCTATACAGTTTTGTCTTGTGCATTTTTCAAAGAATTTAAGTTTTGTAAAACATGGTTTGTTTTTAGGTGTTCGAGAAAAATATGTATAATGTAAAAATAATGCATTTACCGGCAAGTTAGCGAATAGTTTGAAAATAGTAGAACATAATGTTTAATAAAATATCAAATCAACCAAAAACTGAGTTTTTATTCCCTATAATAAAGAGATAAGTTTTAATAAGGGTTGTGCTGATGGTTGACTAGCTGCGAATAGCCAGCTTAGGTGAAAGAAGGCGACCAGTAGTCAAAGTTGGGTTCTGAAGGCCGGAAGTGAAAGAGCGACCCTTTTCGCCGTGGGAATTTTTTAATTACCGTGGGAATTTCTACCCCTTCCACCCTCGAAAAAAAAACCGAAGGTTTTTTTTTCGGAACAATAAAAATAAATAAATAAATAAATAAATAAATTAATAAATAAAAAAAATAATAAATAATAATAAATAAATAAATAAATAATAAATAAAAAAATAAATAAATAAATAAATAAAATAAATAATAAATAAATATATATATATATATATATATATATATATATATATATATATATATATATATATATATATATATATATATATATATATATATATATATACTATATATATTATTTATATATATATATAATTTTATATATATATTATAGATATATAGTATATATATATATATATATATATAATATATATATATATATATATAATATAATAAATACTATATATATAATATATTATAACGCGTATATGCCCCGCACCGCCGCAGGATTAGTACCCCTGGCGTTCCCCCCGTAAAGGGGGGGACGGCAGCCCCCTAAAAATTAATTGATCGTGAGAAGGCTGAATTTGGAGGCCTGGTAGAGGAGCCAGGAGTTGGAGAAGGATTCTGAGTCGGTACCGACACCGAGTCCAGAGACCCCCCGGAGAGGGGTCCCCTCCTGAAAAAAAGAAGAAATGCATGGAATGCAAAACAGAGGAAGAAGAAAGGAAGATAGAGGAAAAAGGAGGAAGGATGGAGGAAGGAGGAGTCAGAGAAGAAAAGAGTTGGAGAAGGAGTCTGAGTCAGAGGAGTCGGAGTTGGCATCGGCACCGGTGCTGGAGCCGGTGCGGTGCTAAGTTAATAAATATTCGTTTAGTCCCATATTTATATCAAAATATATGTTTATAAGGTCGTAGAACTCGAATATGAGGATTGTAAGTTTGTAAAGGGTGTCTGGGGGACCCCCTCACCCCCCTTCCGAGGGGGTCCCCCCTCACCCCCCTTCCGTGGGGGTCCCCCCAAAGAAATGCATGGAATGCAAAACAGAAGAAGAAAGGAAGAAGGAGGAAGAAGGAAGAATGAAGGAAAGAGTCTGAGAAGGAGACAGAGTTGGTACCGGCACCGGTGCAGGAGCCGGTGTGGCGCCGAGTTAGTAAACATTCGTTTAATAATGCAATATCATTATTGTTCACGTAACTGCTTCTGTTCTAACATGTACATGTCGTCAATTGCATTGCATCATGCAAAGATAACTCGTTTTTCTAAATGTTGAAGACTGACATTTATATTTTCAAATCTCATTTTCTTTTTATAAACGTTAACTAATATAATTTTTTTGTATTTTTTTTTGTTTGCTTTTTATTCTTTATATTTTATTTTTTTTTTATTAGTTTCATTTTACATTTATTCTTTGTTTTCAATTTTAATTTTTTTTTTTTTTTTTTTTTTTTATTCAATTTATTTTTCTAACTTTATTTCTTTTTTTAAAGTTTTATTTTACATTTATACTTTGTGTTTAATTTTTTATTTTAATTTTTTTTTATTTAAATTTATTTTTCTAACTTTATTTTTTATTTATAAGTTTTATTTTACATTTATACTTTGTGTTTAATTTTTTTTTTATTTTAATTTTTAAATTTTTTTTTATTTAAATTTATTTTTCTAACTTTATTTTTCAAATTTTTATTTTTTTTTAAGTTTACCTATTTAGAAAAATACATTTTTTTAAAAACTTTTATTTATTTTTAATTTTATTTCTTTAAAACTTTTTGTTTTACTAAAAATTTATTCTTTTCATGTTTATAACGTAAAAAATTCGCGTTTTTACATACCCTAAATCAGTAAATCAGTAAATCAAACCACCCACCCATCCCCTCATCCATGATCTATTGATCTATTGATCTATTGATCTATTGATCCATTGATCTATTGATCTATTGATTTCAGTCATATTTTTTATAACAACACAAAAACATTTATTTATTTTTGTTTTATTTACTTTAAACATTTTGTTTTTACTTAAATTTTTATGCTTTTCATATTTATAACGTAAAAAAAATTACATTTTACATACCCTAAAGCAGTAAATCAGTAAATCAAACCCCCATCCTCATCCATGATCTATTTATTTATTGATCTATTGATCTATTGATTTAAGTCATATTTTTATTAAAATTGTTATGTTTTACATACCCTAAAGCAGTAAATCAGTAAATAAGTAAATCAAACCATCCACCCCACCCTCCACACCCTACCCGTGATCTATTGATCTATTGATCTATTGATTCAAGTCATATTTTGTATAACATACACAAAAAAGTTCTTTGAAAAAAATTCCTAGTAAAATTTATTTTACATAAACCTAATCAAACCTATCATAACCCATACCATTCACACACACACACACACACACACACACACACACACACAAACTGCTAACATTAGTAAAGTTCCATACTTGACAACAGTAATAACTATACATTACATGTCAAAACATAACCTATTCCAAAGGTTTTTTCAAGCATATCTCTAACATATCAATGTTAGTATTGGCATCAACATTAGCAATATCTTAGCAAAGATTTATCGTATCCTAACCTAACTATTGTAATGAACTAAGAATAAATGACACACACACACATATACACACACACAAACTGTTAACAATAGTAAAGTTCCATACTTGACAACAGTAAGTAACTAACATTACATGCAAAACGTAACCTATTCACAGTTTTTTCAAGCATATCTCTAACATATCAATGTTAATTTTACATTAACATAGCAATATTTAACAAAGATTTATCGTATCCTAACCTAACTATTGTAATGAACTAAGAATAAATGACACACACACACACACAATAAAGCTGTTAACATTAGCAAAGTTCCATACTTAACAACAGTAAGTAACTAACATTACATACAAAACGTAACCAATTCACGCTTTTTCAAGTATATCTCTAACATATCAACTAAGAATAAGCGCCTTACGCACATACACACACACACATACACACACACACAAAACATTACGCAACAGTAACACCTGGCACTTTCAGAAGATAACCTGAAATATTTTTAGGCTTATCTCTTTTTAGACTCCGCCCCCTTTCAGAAAATATCAACACGAAGCATGAAAATGATTTTATGATAAGGGTTAATAAAATAACTTTATTATTTACATTTTATTATTCAGAATATTTGTACATAGAAAAACATTAAGCATCATACAGAGGCGATTTGGCAGCACTGTATAGATTTGGGAGATGAGTTATATATATAAATCGACGAGCTACTCGATGTACCATTCTTAATCAAGAGCTCTTACGATCAACACTTTAAGAAACATTCGTTAGATCCTGTAGTGTCATTATCCAAGTTTTTTATATCTACATATGAGGATTTTTCAAATCAATACTTATTCATCGAAGTAAGTGTTTTTTCTTTAATATATATATATATATTATATATATATATATACATATTTAATTATAAATATATATTATTATATATGATATATATATATATATTATATATATATATAGATATATATATATATATATTATATTATATATATATAACTATATATATATATATATATTATATATATAATATAATTTATATAATATCCATATATATATATATATTATATATATATATATATATATATATAATATAGTATATATTATATATATATATATATATTATATATATTCTCATTTAAAAATGTTGTAGCAAATCTGATCAATAATTAATAACGTAAAGTAGTTAAAAAATTTATACCTATGTCAAAAAAGTGATTCTTTTCCAGAACACGTGTTGACATAAACCATCCATAACTTGGGTAAAAAGCATCCTATCGTGTCGTTATATCGCGTCGCATCGATTAAAAAATGTTATGTTGCTGTTGTTATGTGTAGATATATTTAATTATCAGGAAATGAGAAATACTATGTTTAAACTAAAAATTACTGGACATAGTAACCTAATTGGGCAATCAAAACTTGAATCCTTAATTTGTTTACTGGTATCCATAAATTAATAATGACTTTAAATTCCAGGCTAGTCCTTCAAGGATGAATGGGGCAGTTAATAAGAAGAGGAAGACCACTATAGCAGACATAACGCACATCTCTGTAGAGAAACTAAAAAAGTCGATGGAACGTCATACATATGAAGTAAAGGTTATTGATGAAACTTCTTCCATGAACCAAGAGATCTTGAAGCGTCATTCGAAATGGTTGTTAGTGAAGTTGTTGATGCTGTATTAAAAGACTTAGAATATGATAGTACACGTATGAGGGTTGGAATCAATTTCACGTTCGGTGATGACCAGTCACCTGATCGGAAATATTATGTCAACATCAGTTATAGAGATATATTAAACAATATTGCGGTGAAAGAGATGATGAGACGCTTGGAAGGTTCATTCCAGTCCGGTGACAAGGCAACCTTTACCATTCAAAGTAGTAGGCTACCCAGTGTTCATGATAGCAAGGAAAAGGTATTACTGTAAAATTGAAGTATTCGAACCACAAAATCTTAGTTTCAACATCGTTACATTAGTAAAGTTCATTTAGAGAAAGGAGCTGTAGGGTGTGCTTTCAAAGCTGTTGTCCTCTTTAGGAAAATAGCTCGTGAATGTGTAGAGTCGAAAGGTATTCATTCATATACAATCGAGAAAGCAGCAAAAACATTAGCTAAAGAATGTGGTATGGAATATACAGATTCTTTCTTAGTAACTGACTTTGAAAAAATCGAGAATATCGAAAAATGTTGGATAGTCGTGTTTGGTCCTGATGGTAATGGAGTAAAGATACTTTATAATCCCTCTAATGAGAACAGAGACGATCCCTTATACATTATCGGTCATGATGGAGTTAATCATTACTATGCTATAACTGAAGACAAGTTAAAGTTATGTTTTGAGAATACCAAAAAACACGGAGCATATAGGAATGGCATCTTTTGCACTTATTGCTACACTTTCAATAGTAATAATATAGCACATAAATTAGATTGTGAACATTACGGATGTAGACAATGTCTAGATGATAAGTGTCGAGGCTCATTCAACCACGATGGTATATTCCACGAGTGTAATGAATGTAATCGTGAATTTTATAATTCCGATTGCTATAAAAAGCACCAAGATAATAATACGTGTAAGAAAATAAAAATTTGTTCTCTATGTCTGACACAAATAAAGATGGATCGCAAGGGTCAGTTTCAACATGACTGTACAAAAGCTTACTGCAAAACATGCAGTACATCATACGAACCTAAAGAAGATGAATACCATATATGTTACATGAAGAAAAAGAACAATAAGAAGAAGGATGATAAGAAAGATACTGATCCAGAGGTTTATACATGTTACTACGATATCGAGACATACCAGGAAGATAAAGGCTATGATGATAAAGGAAGAAGAATAATAGAATTGAATCCTTATTTACTGGTAAGCCAGATGATATGTGATGTATGTACCGATAAAGAAGGGGAGCAAGTATGTTCACATTGCGGTCCAAGAACAAGAACATTTAAATTGGAGGCTGAAAAAGGACCTGTAGGAAATTTCATTGATTTTCTAATGAACTTTTCAAGTAAAAGATCTAAATCAAAAGTAATTGTGGCAACACATAATGGAGGTAAATTTGATCATCAGTTCGTATACGCAGCATTATTGACACACCCATGTTCAAAATCTATCAGCAGCAGTCCTATAAAAAGAGGCAATAAAATCATTTCAATGTGATCGAATGGAAATATAGTCTTCAGGGATACATTATTATTTACACCATGTGCATTGAAAAGCTTGCCTAAATGCATGGGTGTCTGTGAAAAAGACAATTCCAAGGGTTTCTTTCCCTATACATTTTTAAATGAAGGCACCTTGAATTATAAAGGACTTATTCCAAATAAGAAATTCTTCGAAATAGAAAAAATGTCAACAAATGAGAAGGAAGAATTTGAAGAGTACTATAATAAGTTTACAGGTAAAGAATACAATATTTTTGAAGAATGTGAAAAGTATTGTGCACAAGATGTTAATATACTAAGAAAGTGTTTTGAGAAGTTTAGGGGCAGTTTCATTAAAGAATTTGATATAGATTGCCTAGATAACAACACAACAATTGCATCTTTATGTTTTACACTTTATAAAAATGTGTTTATGCCTGAGGAAAAAATTACTATTCTAGGTCGAGAGAACCCTAAACCTTTCACCTATGAAGCAATTCGCTGGCTTATGTATCAGGAAAAATTGAACAATATAAACATAAGGCACGCTCGCAACGGTGGAGAGAAAGGGTTCAAAATTAAGAACAATTGGTTTTACCCTGACGTGTTCGGTTATATGAACGGTATGAAAACAGCATTTTTATACCATGGTTGTGCATGGCATGGTCATAAAGGCTGTAATAAAGGGACAAGGTACGCTACCATGACGTAATCAGCCTGTGGACCGCCTCAACTCACCCATGAATCAGAAGATAGGTTATAAAAAGAAGCCGGTTTTAATGTATAACGTGTGTGGGAATGTGAATGGAAGATACAAAAGACCCGAATCATTCAAGATCCTGATCATACCGATAAAAATATAAGCATTAGTGAATATATTCAAAGTCTTAGTAATGATGTTGTTAACAACAGGCTCATAATTGATGATTCATTGCTTGGAGGCCGTACTGAACCCTTCGTACATTACTATCCTCCAACTAAAGGACAGAAGATCATGTATTTAGACTATACATCACTTTATCCTTATGTTCAGAAGCGAATGAAATACCCTTGTAGTCCCCCAGAAAAACTAATAGGTGATAAAGTACCAGACATTGAATCATTCAAGAATGGTCTCAATGACAAATATTTCGGTGCAGCTTACATTAAGATTCTTCCTCCTCAAGACTTATACATCCGCGTCCTCGCTGAACGAACCAAAAATAAACTAATATTTCCACTCTGTGTAAAATGTGTTAAAGATAACAGCTCGAAATGCAATAATGGATGAGAATGAACGAGCCATTGAAGGTGTACACAACACCTGAAATTAAATTGGCAATAGAGATGGGTTACGAAATACCTAAAATATTTGAAGTTTGGTCGTTTAAAGAGAAGGAGTTTTTATTTGAAGGATATGTGAAACTTCCTAAAAATAAGACAGAGGCCCTCAGGGTCTGGCCAAATAATATTCACGAGGGCGATCCTGATTTCGAGGGAAAACTTAAAAAGTTTGTCCATCTTTTCAAAGAAAAGGAAGGTGTCGAACTTGATATTAACAATATCAAGAAAAATCCACTGGGATGCGATTCATTGCAAAATTGTCTCAATTCTCTTTGGGGGAAATTTGCCCAAAATACACACCTACAAGGGGAAGATATAGTATGTACTAGCGATAAACAAGTATGGGAACTTAATAAACCAAAGCGATATTGAAGTCCCTAAGCGTTATTCCAATAGGGAGTAAATATGTTGTAACCGTTGAATGCGCTAGCTGAACGATCGTCAACTGCTACAAATATTCCTATCGCATCGTTTACAACTGCATATGCACGTATAAAATTATACGAGTTACTTAACAAAGTCAAACAAAGGGCCTTGTACTGCGATACTGACTCTTGTATTTTTGTAACTGGTGTAAACGATGGAATTCCTGAAACAGGAAACTTTTTAGTGAACTAAACAGATGAAATAGCAGAATTAACGGTTTCTGGGGCCCTACGGTGATTCCTTTGTGGTGTACTGGACGCTAAGTCTTATGCTGTTAGAATAAGAACTCCAAGATGGAAATATTAAAATATATTGTAAATGCCAAAGGCCTTACAATCAATAAAGATACAAAAGATACTATCAATTTTGAAAAACTGCTAAAGTTGGTGTATGATCATAGCTCTGAAAATAGTATAGGTCACGATGAGTCATTGTATGATGATATCAAAAACCATGATGTTACAGTGAAAGCAATGAATGAAATACAATTTGATAATGTAGATGAAGATGATGTACGCAACGATGACCTGCCTCATAAAAAGGCTGCTAAAATAGACGAGTCACAGAATCCTAATGCAAATTTACATTAAAGTAACAGAGAAGGTTTATGCTATAGTGTTCCTAGTACAACTTTTCAGCCCGGAAAATATGGAGGTGTAAGTATTGTATCCGGGACAAAAATGATGCAACATACAGCTGATAAGCGGTTTTCTGTCAGAAATTCTTTTCGAACAGCATCCTATGGATTTAAGGGCACTTTAATCCCTATTTAATATATTAAAAATATCTAACTATGTTTAATGTACAATATTTAATGTTTTTCTATGTACAAATATTCTGAATAACAAAATGTAAATAATAAAGTTATTTTATTAACCCTTATCATAAAAATCATTTTCATGCTTCGTGTTGATATTTTCTGAAAGGGGGCGGAGTCTAAAAAGAGATAAGCCTAAAAATATTTTAGGTTATCTTCTGAAAGTGCCAGGTGTTACTGTTGCGTAATGTTGTGTATGTGTGTGTATGTGTGTGTGTGTATGTGCGTAAGGCGCTTATTCTTAGTTGATATATTAGAGATATACTTGAAAAAGCGTGAATTGGTTACGTTTTGTATGTAATGTTAGTTACTTACTGTTGTTAAATATGGAACTTTGCTAATGTTAGCAGCTTATTCGTGTGTGTGTATATGTGTGTGGTTGTGTCATTTATTCTTAGTTCATTACAATAGTTAGGTTAGGATACGAAAAATCTTTGCTAAATATTGCTATGTTAATGTAAAATTAACATTGATATGTTAGAGATATGCTTGAAAAAACTGTGAATAGGTTACGTTTTGCATGTAATGTTAGTTACTTACTGTTGTCAAGTATGGAACTTTACTAATGTTAGCAGTTTGTGTGTGTGTGTGTGTGT
>JABUQX010139728.1:0-25125 GCA_015478945.1 Trachelipus rathkii
TCACAGGAGAAATGAAACGATCATAGCGCTTCAAGTCAAGTACAAAGAAGAAACGGTAGGAACGCCGAAAAAGAGACAAATTGAAAGAAGATTCCTGAGTAGGAACAAAACTTGTTTGTGAAGAAAAGTGAAAGTTTTTAAAGTCAGAAACAAAGATACTAGAAAGAAAATTGGGGTCCTTATAGCTAATTGGGCTCTTCGCGTCAAATGGAGTTCTAGTAATAAATAAATTTGACTCAATAATCAAGTTCTCTCATAGCACACCGTATTAAAGATGACCCTTCCCCTGACACATATATTGCAGATCAAGCGCAAAAGGAACATCGAATGGTTCAATGCGAGTTTGAGAATAGAACAAATTTCGGAGATGATGAAACTTAATTTTCACCTTTCGAAAGAGCAGTTTTTTCCTCCCTACTATTACTCGATGCTATTGAGAAAACGGTCATACAGCGAAAACGCAAATTAATTTAGGCTAAACCTATTAGTGTGAATCATGCAAGATAAGAATCTAAAAATTATAGAGTCAGCATCAGAGCAATAATAACACTAAGATGGTAAATTTATCAGATCTACGAAAAACGATGCTGTATTATCTAAGAGTTGCCAAACTCTCTATTAACAAGAAGAAATGGAATACTATTTAATCAATATTTCTGCATTAGTATTTGTAAGAATAAGCATAGCAGTTCAGCTTTATTAACAATAAATCGTATTATTATGATGAAAAATAATTAAAGAATGCGTTGAGTTGAGACCTGAAGAGTATAGTAATATGTATATCTCTTAATGACGAGAAACTGCAAGGTTTTTTAGTTTTTATTGACACAGCAAGCCTAAATTTGGCTTACAGAAAAAATATTGGAAAGCTAAGAGAAAATGTAAAATAAAAGAAAGCACAGAGAGGAGGTTAGATAGACCGCAAATAACTATAACATTAATCAACAACCAAGGCAGGTTATAATATTAAAGAAGAGAGTTGAAATTATATGGCTTCAAGAGGTGTTAAAAATAACTGAGAATAGACACGATAAATGATTAAGCATTGAACGTCTTGTAATACACAGTCAGCCACATAAAGTAGAAACATGAGATTGAAGAAGAAGTCATGGTAAATGTGTAGCTCATATCAAAGAGAGAATTTAAAGGAAATACAAAATTGGAGAAGACTCATGACATAATCGATGAAGAGAATAGACCTAGACGATGGCTAACGTGATTATGAAAAACATCCTGATGAGGTAAAAAACCAACTCAAGTTGGGGTAGAGAAAGATATCTGTTGCACATATCAAAAACATACACATAACAGTCCTTTAAATGCCTTATTCTACTCACAATATGTCAACCCATCTCTTCAAAAGAAGCGATTAGATTTAGGATTGTTTTTATCCACAGATCAGAGCATGTCACTAACAGACACACCTACAATATCCATTAGTATAGCAACTCTAGATGTCTTTAAAGAATCGAGGCTATTATTAGAACGGAAATACAACGATTGGAATCCTTTCGCCTATGAGAAAGTGAAATACCGCGAAGAACGACAGGGCAATTGTTACTGAACACTAGTTAGAGAGAAATTTGAAAATGAGAATTAGTTAGGCTTTGTGTTATAATAGTATGTCTTCTTGGAATGCACTGTATATTAATACTAGAGTATGTTAGAAGATGTTTGTATTAGGAATTTAAGCTAGTTCACGTACAGTTGTCTGTGAATATGGTATGTATTGAATGTGCAAATATGTTTTTTTGCTCTCTACAATATTTTATGAATGAATCATTCATCAAAAATTTAATAAACAGTATTAAATGAAGAAAAAATAACCTGATCTACTATGATAATTAATTACTTTCGTATAAGTAGGAGATGAGAAACTATTTACATTAGATATATAGAGTATTTTTAAAGTAAAAAGAGAGTAGAAGATAGGACAGAAAGTTCATCTATCAAAAGATAAAATATTTTGAAATAAAATATAAAAAACTGAACTAACATATAGATACAACAGACTTCTACTCTTAACAGATAATGAAACTAACCAGAGATTAAGTGATGACTGTAGCGGAAATAGTGTATCACTATAATAAATAGTTCCAATAACTCTACTTATAAAAAGGAGGAGACACAAGATAACATTTACAAACTCAACTCCAACCTACTGGAACAATAACATTTATCAAATAAATGGCATCCATTCGCCTCTATCATTTTTACGTTCTAATTTGGTCATAATGTATTTCAATTTTCGGAACTAATAGAACAGATAGTTCAGAAAATAAGCATAAAGAAAAAATACATCAGATCAACTAATATGTGCCATCTGTCTTTCAACATCTTCATTATTTTAAATGTAAAATGTAATCCCAAATTAGGAAGATATAAAAGTAAGGTTTGGGCATATCATCTACATAAGGCCCTATGGATAAAAGAAAAATTAGCGTCAAAGTAACTAGGAAAAAATCACAAAGGAACATACAATGAGGCATTCTCCTGAGTATCGATAATATTTTAAACCTATCCAACATTAATCTACTTATCTAAATATTTTTTGAGCGCATAAATCCGTTTATCTCGATAAGAGTCGTCCACTTTTGAGTAGCAGGAGAATCATTAGACACTGACGAAATTGAAACAATTCGTCAAGATTTTTTTTATCACGTATAATGACACTGACACGTGAAATAACGACGTATAGTAGTGATCTCAAGAGTCAGTATAAACTTTCTTATATAGGAAATTTATTAATTATTATATTGAGCACATCGTTACTATTAAATCACGAATAAATCTCGAAGTTAACTAGAGAATTGAGAGGTATTGCGAAATGATACATTCATAGGAGTTTTTGAATAGTAATCTTATCAAAATTTCCTATCAAGTCATTCTGATAAAAAAAAAAACAAACAACATAATCACAAATTCTCCGCGTACATGTGAGGAGGAAGGTCTGTATTGGGAATTAACCTTTGTCTCACCCAGATTGAGGAAGGTATGAATGCGCGGCCCTCTCAGAGAAGTACTAGTTCATTCTAGTTCCGAGAGAGAGAGCCTGAATAGACCATAAATATTATACCAGAAGTCAGAGTTGGTAGCGACTTATTGACACTCACAGAGCACGAACGGAGAGTGCTTCGATCTTTTCTTAAGCATCATTTCTGCTATTGGTTATTTCATTGTTTATCTAGAGTGATAGTGAGTTGCAATAAAATCCTGAATAATCATTCGAGGCTAGACCTGATCAATAACTCAATAAGATGATTACTACAGGTTAAAACCAATATATGTATGATATATTGGCTTGAAGATTCTATTAATAGAAAACAACCGCAGCTAGGGAAACGAGCACACACACGACCAAATAGCAATATGATATAAAACGTAACATTGAAGAGCAATGCGCAGAGCTCTAATCCTGAACAAGACCACTAGAAAGCCAGTTGAGTTGGATGAACTAACTCACCTCGAAGAATTAGTGTAGATGATAAGAGATTCTTTTTATTGAGCCCACCTAGATGAAATATAGGCTGCATATGCATATATAACTATCCATCACGTGAAATTCCAGACGGTGGGTTATTTAAATTTTGAGCACTTTCAGATCATTTGTCTTCGATTTCTCACTATATACTGTAATCTAGTTATAATATATATATATGTGTGCATATAATAATACGTTTCAATATTATATTACAATCTTCAGATAATAAAAATTCATTCGTAGTATAATTACTACATATAGTAATTTATATAATCTCACTATGAAGTCATTTAAACACACTGCACTTAATTATATGTAATGATCAGCTGTTTAAGTAGTATAAGACCTAATAATAGGTTAATAAATAATTTTATCTAAGATGGTTTAAATAATAATGCAGATAACAGTAATATATAAATTACACGGTTATAGAATAAAAGGTATACTTTTAGTATATATAAATATGTGGAAGTATTTCATGGCAGGGATTTTTTATCTACATTTTATAAGAGATAATGGGACTAAAAGGTATGTGAGATGGAATCTCTTGCTATATATATGTTAGGTATATCTATATATATGATAATATTAATCATAGTAATATTAATCATACAATATTTATATTTAGCAAATTATATAAATTTTTATAGTACACCTAAGGTTAAATGTCATAAAAAATTTGAATGAATATCGACGGAGTAAACAATATATGTAAAATAAGGTCGATGTATTAACCATCATTCAATCAATACTGCCTTCAAATTACCTTTCATATTTATTGATAAATCATTGCTTAATAATACTTCTTGTCATTAATGAAAATTTAAAGGATTAAAAATTTAATATGGGAATCTGCATATTTGAAGTGAAGATTTTCGCAACAGATGTAGGCTTGAGCTTAATGAAAATGAAAAGCGAATTATAAGATAATTACATCATGTACAGAATTCAATCTTGTAACAATGATAGCTACAAAAGATAAGACACATTCTATCAGAACTGGACTGAGTATATATCTTTAAATAAACATTACAGTATAAATTTGTTTTACAATATTCATTATAATAATATATAGGCTATATTTAATATTAATTTCATGAAAAGTCATTTAAATCTTTTAGGGTAATTACTAAGTTAAGGGATTGCTATTAGAAGCCATTAGAAAACTCATGACAAAAGTAGAAACTATTGTTAAATAGTTTCACCAGTAAATTTTACTATCTTTAGCTCTTATATATTGAAGTGACAATGATGTATGTGTATTAATTAGTTTATTATTACTAAGTTTCTTTATTCTTTAATATTTGGTCATTGTAAACTTTCAAAAATAATTCTTGGTATATTGAGTTTTTGCCATTATGTTACACCTCCGTGAAAATTTGTTCTTGCTGCTTACTACGCGGTATAGATAAAAATGAGAGAGAGAAGTGAGAGGAAGAGCATGGAAGAAGATGTAACCAGTATGGGATGAGATGCAAGTAGAGATAGCAGATGAAGCGAGAGAGACGAGAGAGAGAGAGATGAGAGAGAATCGGTGAAGAGCGTAGCTCCACTTTAACATTATGTTTAAATTAAACAAATTTCTCGTGTCAAGTATGTTTTTTGATAGTCTTATACTATTGTACATAATCAATTATCTATATTAAACCGTTAATAAATATCTTATCTGAAAAGTTTGTAGTACTTAATTACAACAGACCTTGCTGTGTAGTTTTCATTATAGCGCTATATTTCCTCTAATATATAGGAGTGAGAATGGAGTATAAAATTTAAATTAGATATAATAATAATAATCAAATTATGAAATAAAATATGTATGATATAAAGCATAAAAGATTTTGGATCATGAAAGTATTTGTGTCATTTATACTATTTATGAATGATGTAGAGATTTGATTTTTAAAATAATATAACATCAATTGATTGAGCTATCATAGTGCAATAAATATATAGTTCTAAAATTAAGGATGTAACTTTTTTACTTAACCCTATATTTCTAGAAAGTTCATTATTTAAAAGCAAGCTTTCTGTGGATCATTAAAAAAAAAAGAAGTATGTCTAACATCTGTATTAATAAAGATCATGAAAAAAAAGTACAACAAAGGAGATACAATGGATCTAAGGAAATAAGAAATATTATAGAATGACAAATAATGGAAAAATTTGCATGAAAAGTATGAATATACAGAGAAGGATGATATCGAAATAGAAAACTTGGAAATAAAAGTTATGAGGCGGCTTCTATCGAGAGCTTTCGATATAATCAGCGCCACAGCAAATGATTTACTGAGAGTTTTGAAGTGCTGGAGACCTAGAGTCAGAATGAAGAGATCACCGTCAACCCCGAATTTTCCCGAAGGAAGTCAAAATGATGATCTGAGATAGGATTAGAAGAATTTAATAGTGCTTCCAAGTCATCCGATTTAGGAGAGAATCGAGAATTTTAAAAAAGAATAAGTGTTAAAACAATAGGAGGGTGGTTAGAGGTTTGAGAGGCGTTTCGGCACGCGTTGAAGGAACGAACCCTTCCACCACGAAGGAAAGGGAGAAGTGAGCAGGTATAAACGGAACAGTTTAACGTGACAAGGTACAAGATCGGAAATGAAAAATTCGATGACCAAGGAAGGAATGCATACCATCAGAAATATGCTTCTTCTTAGTATTAAGATCAGAGAGAGAGAGAGAGAGAGAGAGAGAGAGAGAGAGAGAGAGAGAGAGAGAGAGAGAGAGAGAGAGAGAGAGAGAGAGAGAGAGAGAGAGAGAGAGAGAGAGAGAGCAAAAGTAATATTTTTGAAAAATATAGGGAAATGGAGAAGGAGAACAGCATCAGAATCGTCTAGAGTGGAACATAACAGCAGAGTTTAGTATTAGCAGAAAGTTAGATGTAAAATCGTCTGAAGAAGTGAAATGATGGAGAAAGAAAATCAAATTTAGAAATGACACGTTTTGAAAAGTACCAGTAAGAGCGAGTAGAAGAAGAGTTAAAAGAGGAATGTTTGTTCCAGAAAGGGCGAGAAAAGAGGAGTTACAAGAGTAATATTTGTTCCAAAAAGAGCGAGAAGAGGGAGTTAGAAGAATAATGTTTGTTCCAGAAAGAACGAGAAAAGAGGAGTTAGAAGAGTAATGTTTGTTCCAGAAAGAGCGAGACAAAGAGGAGTCAGAGGAGTAATATTTGTTCCAGAAACAGTGAGAAGAAGAGGAGTTAGAAGAGTAATGTAAGAGCGATAAAAAGAGGAGTTAGAAGAGTAATGTTTGTTCCAGAAAGAGCGAGAAAAAGAGGAGTTAGAAGAGTAATGTTTGTTCCAGAAAGAGCGAGAAGAAGAGGAGTTAGAAGAGTAATGTAAGAGCGAGAAAAAGAGGAGTTAGAAGAGTAATGTTTGTTCCAGAAAGAGCGAGATAAAGAGGAGTTAGAAGAGTAATGTTTGTTCCAGAAAGAGCGAGAAAAAGAGGAGTTAGAAGAGTAATGTTTGTTCCAGAAAGAGCCAGACAAAGAGTTAGAAGAGGAATGTTTGTCTTAGAAAGAGCGAGAAAAAGAGGAGTTAGAAGAGTAATGTTTGAGAAAGAAAGAGCGAGAAAAAGAGGAGTTAGAAGAATAATGTTTGTTCCAGAAAGAGCGAGAAGAGAGGAGTTAGAAGAGTAATGTAAGAGCGAGAAAAAGAGGAGTTAGAAGAGTAATGTTTGTTCCAGAAAGAGCGAGAAAAAGAGGAGTCAGAAGAGTAATGTTTCCAGAAAGAGCGAGAAAAAGAGGAGTTAGAAGAGTAATGTTTGTTCCAGAAAGAGCGAGAAAAAGAGGAGTTAGAAAAGTAATATTTGTTCCAGAAAGAGCGAGAAAAAGAGGGAGTTAGAAAAGTAATATTTGTTCCAGAAAGAGCGAGACAAAGAGGGGTTAGAAGAGTAATATTTTGTTCCAGAAACAGCGAGAAGAAGAGGAATTAGAAGAGTAATGTAAGAGCGATAAAAAGAGGAGTTAGAGGAGTAATGTTTGTTCCAGAAACAGTGAGAAGAAGAGGAGTTACAAGAGTAATGTTCGTTCCAGAAAGAGCGAGAAAAAGAGGAGTTAGAAGAGTAATGTTTGTTCCAGAAAGAGCGAGAAAAAGAGGAGTTAGAAGAGTAATGTTTGTTCCAGAAAGAGCGAGAAAAAGAGGAGTTAGAAGAGTAATGTTTGTTCCAAAAAGATCGAGAAGAAGAGGAGTTAAAAGAGTAACGTAAGATCGAGAAAAAGAGGAGTTAGAAGAGTAATGTTTGTTCCAGTAAGAGTGAGAAAAAGAGGAGTTAGAAGAGTAATGTTTGTTCCAGAAAGAGAGAGAAAAGAGTGAGTTAGAAGAGTAATGTTTGTTCCAGAAATAGCGAGAAAAAAGAGAAGAGAAAAGTGGGTTGTCTAGAAAGAGTGAGAAAAGAGGAGTTAGAAGAGTAATGTAAGAGCGATAAAAAGAGGAGTTAGAAGAGTAATGTTTGTTCCAGAAAGAGCGAGAAAGGAGGAGTTAAAAGAGTAATGTTAGTTTCATAATGATGCGAGATGATTGTAGATCTAGTAAATCTTTCCATGGAGATTTTGTTTAAACGGCTGTTCGAGTTGGTCAGCAATCTGTGGTGTTTCAAAGCTTTTTTTTTACTTATAAATAATTAACCATAAAAGGTTGACTATAGCAGGGATTCCCAAACTTTTTTCACCGCGGCACCCTTGTTGTCCTAAAAAAAATTCGCGGCACACCTACTCTTAAATTGGTTTGACTACTTAGTCTTAGGTCTTTAGGAAAACAAGAAAACGCAATTCAAATTTAATGCTCATTTACCTTTAATGTGAAGAATGAAACTGTTTTAATGAAATTTTCATTATTTTCTTTAAGTTTATGGGAAGTTTTGTCAATTTTCCCCTTAAATCACTTGACGCTGAAAGTTTACTCCTGTATCTATTTTTTATGTAAGCATACGTTGAGAATGCAGACTCACATAGATAAGTGGAATTAAAACGCACAAGTCTTTTTAATGCAATCTTGCCAACAGCATTGTTTTCTGCATACACTTGCATCCAGAACTCTTCTTGGCCCCTTCGTGGTATTTAAGTTTCAAAGTGTTGTCTTCACTGATGTCCAGTAGATTTTGAAAAGCTTCATTTGTCATCCCAGTAGGTTTACGTTACGGGTCGCACGAAAACGGGTTTGTCATCCAGCTGTAGACATCCTCAGAATCAATATCGGGAAAATATTCAACAATGTTTTTTTCCAAACCTTCCAAGTGGGCAGTAATAATTTCGAGGAAGTTCAGTTGAAGCTGAATCTCATTGGTTTTGACAAATTCTTGCAACCGAAGAAAGTTGGAGATGTCTCTGCATACACTTACATCCAGAACTCTTCTTGGCCCCTTCGTGGTATTTAAGTTTCAAAGTGTTGTCTTCACTGATGTCCAGTAGATTTTGAAAAGCTTCATTTGTCATCCCAGTAGGTTTACGTTACGGGTCGCACGAAAACGGGTTTGTCATCCAGCTGTAGACATCCTCAGAATCAATATCGGGAAAATATTCAACAATGTTTTTTTCCAAACCTTCCAAGTGGGCAGTAATAATTTCGAGGAAGTTCAGTTGAAGCTGAATCTCATTGGTTTTGACAAATTCTTGCAACCGAGGAAAGTTGGAGATGTCTCTGCTCTTAACACATGCTTCAAAAAATAAAAAAAAATTTGCGCAAGCCTTTTATTTTGTCTAATTGTGCTCCTCCCTTCCTTTGAAGAGATGTGGTGGTTTCATTTAGTTTTTCGAATATGTCGGAAAGGTATCCCAATTTAAGCAGCCAATCGACATCAGTTAATTTTTGAATAAAAGACTGCTCTGTAAATGTGACCACCAATGCATCGTTTAGTTCAAAATTTTAGTGAAAATTGAAAAATGTGCCGGCACCCCTGGCACATGCTGGCGGCACCCACTTTGGGAACCTCTGGACTATAGTATTCACTTGAACTAGAATAGCTACATTTCACTTCTAAATTACCAGTTAGGTGCTTGATTGACAATTTGTTCAGTTTCTAGGTCGTATGCTAACCCTAGAGTATATATATATATAGTATAAGTATATATATATATATATATACGGGTCTATATATATATATATAGAGACTTAGCGTAAGATATGAGAAATATATATATATATATATATATATATATATATATATATATATATATATATATATATATATATATATATACATAAGGTTGGTTACTATAAGGTTGCTGCTGAGTATACATATACATAGTTATATAGCAGCTATACAGGCAGGCAGGAAGAGGAATTCCAATGGGTCTAGAATTTTTTACAATGGCTGACGACTTTAAAAACCTGAAGGTCTTTTTCGAAACACAAAAATAAAATAAATGTATCAAATAAATTAATAAATAATAAATAATAAATAATAAATTATTAATAAATAATTAATTAAAAGTAAATAAACTTTTATAACAATAAATAAATGGGTCGGGGCAATGTAAATGGGTCAACAATAAATATCGTTTATCATATGAATAATATTTTTTGAGCTGACGGGGAGATCTGTGAGCTTGTTAAAGATGTCCTGGTAGTACTGGGTAATGTGGTATTCAGTCAGATCGCGTTGGTATTGTGGTTCTTCACCGATTCGTCCTCATCCTCTGGAAGCTTTTTATTATTATTATTATTATTATTATTATTATTATTATTATTATTATTATTATTATTATTATTATTATTACTTCATTATTATTATTAGCACATTATTGTTATTATTACGAAATATTTTAGTTCTATTTCAGCTCGCCCAGGTGCCCGACAAGAGATTTACATGGGGTTAGGGTTATCGTACTGCCGTGCTTGAGGGTTAGATGGCGAGTGGTCGCAGATGAGGGGCCAGCTGTCCGCCAGGTCCTCCGAGTACCTCACTTTGTAATGAAGTGTGCCTGCACTACTGAAATTTGCGCAGGAACAGAGTTGAATTTCTTAGTCAGCTGATGGCCCATGGTTTGCCTTGGCCGGCGCACATTGTGGGTGCCGGTTAACAGTCGTATACCGTCACGTTGGTGCAGGTTAGTCGAACGATCTCGAATGGCGATGTAATAGGTCCGCATAGGTGTTTAGACCCCCTTGCGTCTCGACCAAAAAGAAAGAGCCAGAGCGCAAAACAGAGGTCGAAGGGGGAATGAAGAAGGATGAAGGGTTACAATGAAGCGAAAGAATGAAAAAGCGAGCTCGACTCGCAGGCGGTGCTGATAGCCGCAACCGCGCCGGCCTGGTGCTGCGCCGAGTTGCTGGCCTTCAGGGTCGATTACAGCATTGGTGTTCCTTTATATGTTATTGCGTCTGGATTGAAAATATCGGTTTCAGACCACCGCTGAAAAAAATAAATAAAAATAATGTCAGTAAATAAAATTTCTTCCTTTATGTTTATAATACAATTTACGTTTTTACATGCTCCTAAATCAAAAAATCAGCAACAAATCATTAATTTCCTTCCAACTAGTTAATTATTGATCTGTTGATCTATTGATCTGGTTGATCTATGACAGGTCACGCATTGTACTGTTATGTTTTACATACTTAAAATCAGTAAACAGTAACAAATAATATTCGTATATCTTCCCGTCCACCGTACCCATTGATCTATTGATTCATTGATCTATTGATCTATTGATATGTTATTTTTATTAAATTGTTATGTTTACATACTTAAATAAAAACAACAACTAGCCCTCTCCACCACCCTCCTACCCATCTATGATCTATTGATCTATTGATCTATTGATCTATTGATCTATTGATCTATTGATTCAAGTCATATTTTTACTAAAATTGTTATGTTTTACATACCCTAAATCAGTAAATCAGTAAATCAAACTGCCCTCCCTAACACCCTCCTACCCATCCATGATCTATTGATCTATTGATCTATTGATCTATTGATTCAAGTCATATTTTTCTTTAGTATAAATAAGTTCTTTGGATAAAAGTAGGAAAAGAAAACAAGTTTTTATTTTAAAGCGTTTATAACATAAGTGCAAACCTTTTCTTATTCATTAGTGTTCGGGTGTCAACCTAGGATGGACGTTGGTAAATTTATGTTCCGTGCTCCAGCTACGTGTCTTGTGTCTGGTCCTACAGGTTGCGGGAAAACTTTTCTGTTATTAAATATTTTAAAAGAGGTTGAGATCTTCGAACAGCAACCTGTTAAAATCATATGGTGCTACAGTGTTTACCAAGAAAAGTTTAGTGATTACAAAGATGTAATTCAATTTCACGAAGGTTTATATGATATAAAAGCTCTTCAATGTTTACCAGGTCATAAAATTATAATCCTTGATGATTTGATGCATAAATTGAATGAGGATATAGCTGAAACTTTCACAGTTTACTCACATCATTTAAACATCACAGTATTTTTTATAACGCAGAATATCTTTCATCAGAATAAGTATATGCGTGATGTGTCTTTAAACACACAGTATTTAATCTTGTTCGGGCAAAGAAGGGATATGAGTCAGGTCAATGTTGTAGCTACCCAAATGTTCCCTACTCAACGTAAAGAGTTCCTAAAAGTATATAAAGAAGTTACATCTATACCTCACGGTTATTTACTCTGTGAGCTTCATCCTAAGAACACGCATAGAGTGTTACTGCGTACAAATATCTTACCTAACGAGATTGAGACAGTATACATACCTGAATAATGAGTACTCTTAGTAGCAGATTATTTACCTCTTATGAGAAAATTTAAAAACCTGAAACCTTCTGAAAACGTAAACTGATCTGTGAAGATGAAAAATTTATACAATGTATAGCGGAAGTATGCTTAAATCTTATAAAAGGAAATGTTCCTTTAAACAGACCTCAGAAGGTAAAGCTGCGTCGTCATAGAAGCATCATTAAAAAACTTGCTGGTAACGTAAGAAAGCTTAAAAATAAAAAGAAGCTATTACAGAAAGGCGGAGGTGTGTTCCTACCTTTACTCTTTTCCGTTATAGCCCCTTTGATAACTAAGTGGCTTGCTCAATGATGAAGAAGGTAGTGGTTTTACCCTACAGCGATTATGAGAAGATGAAATATAACACAGGAACCCTACCTCTACAACAACAACAACAACAACAACAACAACAACAACAACAACAGCCACAACAACAACAACAGCAACAACAACAACAACAACAACAACAACAACAGCAACAACAACAACAGCAACAACAACAACAACAGCCACAACAACAACAACAGCAACAACAGCCACAACAACAACAACAACAACAACAACAACAACAACAACAACAACAACAGTTCGAACAACAGATCGGGTATAACCCTTATCAGCAGTTGCTCCAACAGCAACCTTTGAGTTTATATGATCCGCAAGTTGAGCAGATAAATAATTACGAGAAGGAATTGTATCGAATATTAAACTCTGATGTTAACATTCACGAAAAAAGAATCCTATATCAAAATGCTATACAAAATTTAGTAAATCTAAAAGCTTTATTTAATTCACCTAAGGAAGATTCAGCTCCAGCACCAGATACTAAGATTGAAGTGAAGAGAGAAGATAATTTTAAACATGTCCTCAAGGAAAGCTTACCAATGAGAAGTAAGAAAACGGGTTTAGCTCTATATAATATTTTAAAAGATCAGATTACATGGAACGAGCTCGGGCAAATCATTATTGACGGAGAAACAATATTTGGTTCGAATATTGTTGACTTGATATCCGATCTCTCACGTGATTGGAAGAAGGCTCCTGTAGTAGTCTGCCGTACAATTAACAAGAACTTCAGACTATTAATTTTCCGAGAACTTTAATCCAGAATAAACAAAGATTAGCGGATCTGGATAATATTCCAATGTCTCCTAGACCAGATGCGAGTCCTTCTGGTACTTCTTTTGCATCGGACAGATTTAAGTTGCTAAGTAGAAACACATTACGTTCAAGTGTAGGAAGAATAAGAAAACATCCATTGCTTCAAAATGGATTAGTTCCTAATTATTTATTGGGCTTTTTTATATGATTGTATTGTTTGTAATTTAAAATAATGTATATATAAGTTATGTTATCTTTCTGTATACATCTGCTATGTTTTTAGACTTGTAATTAAAAATAGTTAATATTATTTTGTAGTTAAAATAAAATATTTCATATACATTTGGTTTTTATATCACCTTTCAGTATAAATGAATATAATTTTTATTGTTAATGTCATTGTGAGTCATGGAGGCTAAGGAGGCGGTCGATAAATATTACTTTGATGTGAAACAGCCTTACAGTTATGGAGGTTTTTCAAGGTTCGCTTCAAAGTTTCCTCATATTAATAAAAAAGAACTGAAAAATTATTTAGAAGGTGAGGATGCCTTTACTCTACATAAACCTATACGAAAAAAATTTCCTACACGAAAAACCATAGCCCCACATTTAGATAACGTATGGCAGTTAGATTTGACTGAAATGATAAAATATAAAGTTTACAATGAAGGGTATCAATACATTCTTTTTGTGATAGATGTATATTCCAGGTATTTATGGTTAAAGGCTTTAAAAGATAAAAAGTCAAAAACTGTTGCTGAAGCTGTGAGAGAAATTATAAATGAGGATAATAGATATCCTCAATTGATGTGGACAGATAAAGGTCAAGAATTTTTAGGTAAAGAGTTTCAAGACATAGTTACAAAGTATGATATAGGGTACTACAACACATTTTCAGTTAATAAAGCTGCAATAGTGGAAAGAGTACAAAGAACTATAAAAGAAAGAATGCATAGGTATTTCACGAAAATGAATACATTTAAATATATAGATATACTGCAAGACTTGGCTTATTCTTATAATAGGTCTTATCATAGAACACTTAAGAAGACCCCTCTAGAGATGGTGAAGACAAAACCCTCAGTTCCTAGTCATCCTGTACGAAAAATTAAAGATAACACAGGCATTAAAGTAGGAGATTATGTGAGAGTGTCTAGGTCAGATGAAAATTTCAGAAAAGGGTACGAAGCAGGATGGTCAAGAGAAGTTTTTAAAGTAGATACAATCAGAGAATTCCCAAGAGATGGGTTAAAATTATACTATCTTGAAGATTTAGATGGGGAACAAATAAAAGGAGGGTTCTATAGGCAAGAAATACAGAAAATACGGTTTGATCCTAAGAGTCACGAGTATAAAATAGAAAAAATATTAGGATCTAAAGGAAAGGTTAAATAAACAGTATCTTGTCAAATGGGTAGGTTACCCAGCGAAGTTTAATAGTTATATAAATGCTAGTGAACTAAAGAAACATTGATCAGTTTACTTTGTGAACATGGAGAGTGAAGATCATTTCTATTTAACGCTGCCTTCATCGGCTTCTATGGATCTGTATCCTGAAAATAAAATATCAGACTATACAACCCAATTATTGAACCCTATAACTTTTGATCGAGAAATATATGAAGCAGGATTAAGTGAAATAATTCTCGACGCTGATATAGAGAATAGGCCTGATTCATATTTGGCGTTTTCGATATTTAGAAATGTTGATAATGTTAAAAATGTATTAAAAATTAAAGCTAATATGGCGACTATCAAACGAGGCAACAATGAATATTTCTTTGAAAGATATTTAATAAACCGCGGTCATTACAAATCGGTTACTGATGTGTTCATAGACTTAAACAAAAAATTTGAAGCAAGTCAGTTATGTACAGATTTAGTGTTTCTTGTTAATAAATCCGTTAACGAAGATAACGCTTTAATCACTTTAAAATCTCATACTCATATGAACCTGAAAGATATAAGTTTATTTATATTCAGCCCTTCAACTTGGTTTCGTAATTGTTGTTACTCACATGTATACAAAATATCGGGAAATAATATCAAACCAACTCTAAAGGATCTAATGCGTTATATACCAACGATGGAAGAGTATGTCTCAAAAAATGACACCAAGAATTCATTACATTTTGTATGCTTGCCTACTAAGATGTTTCAAGATCCAGGTATGGCCTATGTTTATACAGATATTGTAGACCTTCAGTATGTAGGGAATACTAAAGCCTCTTTGTTAAGAGTAGTACATTTTCCTAAAGGTCGTAAAGTTATAAGCTTTCCTAATGTTCACTACTTACCTATGAGTAAGACCCAGCTGAGTTCAGTTCGCGTTTATATAAGAGACGTCGAAGGCAAACCATACCCATTCACAATTGGTACAGCAGTGTGTAAAGTACACGTTAGAAGGAAGCTCCGTTAAATAATAATAATAATGGAAAGAGACTTCAGGGGTTCAAGAATGCAGAGGGGATATGGTTTAGGAGGATTTTTTGCTTCGTTGTTCAGACGTGCTATCCCTTTGTTTAAATCAGGAGGTAAATACCTCGCTAAAAAAGCAGCTAGAACAGGTATAGATACTTTCCAGGATATTATGGGAGGTGTCGACCCTCGTAGTGCTGTAAAACGTCGACTAGCCGATGTTTCAGATGAAATGTTAGATGATGTTAAACGAAAAATACGACGTAAGATGACTGGTCAAGGTGTAGGTCGCAAAAACCTGTAAAGAGGAATAGGAAAGGACCATTAAAGAAAAAGTGTTTTGATGTGTTTGCTCTCTAATAATGATGATAAGTGGTAACTTTTTTATATAAATAATGACAACCTGTAACTATTTCGTATATAAGGAATGTTTAAACATATCTCTCCTCATTATACGTCAAGCGATTGTACCAGCAAGATGCATTTCCTCCATCCCTCTAGCCCAGACTGTTGTAAGAGTGAATTGGATCTCTTCTCAGTGAACCCTACACAGATCAGCGTGAGTGAGTCCAATTTTATTAGTATTAACCCTATTCACGCGATCACAAATACTGATGTACCTCTCGAATTCAACATCCCAGGCACTTCTGACCAATATCTTGATCCTTCGAATGTGTTTTTATATTTGAAAGTGAAATTAGTAAACGAAGATGGATCAGATCTCACAGGAACCGATCACGTAGTGTACTCCGAGACAAATTTCCTGTATACGTGTTTTAATCAACTTGAGGTGTTTTTAAATGAAACTTCTCTCGGAGCGTCAGCGGCAAGTTACCCATATCGAAGTTATATTGAAACTTTACTAAATTATTCTCAAGATGCTAAGGAGTCTCACCTGCAATCATGTGGTTACTATAATTTAAAAGATGTAGAGAAACATAGAACCGACGCTGCTAAGTCTAAAAATAACACGTATGAATATTATGGACGTGTAAACGGTGATATATTCTCTCAAGAAAGACTTATTCTATCATCAGTGGACACCCGCATCAGGTTAACTAGATCTACACCTGAATTTGCTCTTAATGTTAAAAGTGCACTTTTAGCCACAACTACGGCTCCAAAGCCTATCTTTAAATTACTGGATGCTTATCTATATGTACGTAAAGTGAAATTATCTCCCATTAAACATATGGAAATAGAGAAATCTCTTTTGACCGATACAGCAAAATATCCAATCAAGAGAATTGAGACTAAAATTTTTAACTTTACCCAAGGATTATCGAGTATTAATATACCTAACATTGTTAATGGTAGCTTACCTCAGAAGGTAATAATAGGAATTGTAGAACATGATGCTTATTCTGGAAACTATGGAAAGTCCGCCTTTAAATTTACCCATTTCGGTCTTAGGGGTATCAGTTTGCATGTGAATGGTCAACCATACGGTCGTGATTATGAGATGATATATGAAGACTCCCATTCTCAATGTTCGCGTCCTTTTTACGATTTATTTGCCAATACTGTGTCTTGCAGCGATAACGGTACAGGTGTTGATCTCAAGACTTATGCTGAAAACAGTAATTTATATGCATACGATCTCACAGCTGATCTTTCAGCTTCTGTAATGCTTATCATCTCAATATCCTAAGAAAAGGAACATTAGGATTGAGTCTAAAATTTGGACAAAGTTTGACATCCTCAATCTCAGTTCTGGTGTATTTGGAACATCCTCAAATCATCGAGATTGACAGAGTACGAAATATAATCTTAAATTATTAAAGATGAATGAAGAAGAAATATTAAATGCCTTTAGAAACGAAAGAAGATTTTTAGGTGTATTCGCCTGTAATGAACTTAGCTCTGTGAAATTGGATACCGACTCTGGTCTTATCTTCAACACTTCTCCTCGGGATGTATCGAGCAATGGACATTGGATAGCAGTGTATAAGAATAAAAATAATGTTGTATATTTCCTAGACTCTCTGCATTTAGATTTTATGTTTAGTAATCATTATGTAACATCTTTTTTAAAATATAATAATGTTCAATATGTTAAGACCTTATGTTTTCCTGTACAACCTATCAGTTCTAATTTATGTGGTGTATACTGTATTTATTTCATTATATGTTTTTTAAATAATGTTTCTTTTAATAAACTTGTAAATATATTTGATGCTAAAAATTTATATGTCAATGATTATGTAGTTTGCACTTATGTTATAAACGCTTTAAAATAAAAACTTGTTTTCTTTTCCTACTTTTATCCAAAGAACTTATTTATACTAAAGAAAAATATGACTTGAATCAATAGATCAATAGATCAATAGATCAATAGATCAATAGATCATGGATGGGTAGGAGGGTGTTAGGGAGGGCAGTTTGATTTACTGATTTACTGATTTAGGGTATGTAAAACATAACAATTTTAGTAAAAATATGACTTGAATCAATAGATCAATAGATCAATAGATCAATAGATCAATAGATCATAGATGGGTAGGAGGGTGGTGGAGAGGGCAGTTTGATTTACTGATTTACTGATTTAGGGTATGTAAAACATAACAATTTTAGTAAAAAATTTGACCTTAATCAATAGATCAATAGATCAATAGATCAATAGATCACGATTGGACAGGAGGTTGCTTGGATGGTGGTTTGATTTACTGATTTACTGATTTAGGGTATGTAAAACATGACAATTTTAGTAAAAATTTGACCTTAATCATAAGATCAATAGATCAATAGATCAATAGATCAATAGAACACAACTGGACAGGAGGGTGCTTGGTTTGTGGTTTGATTTACTGATTTACTGTTTTAGGGTATGTAAAAACGTAAATTTGTATGTTATAAACATAAAAAGAATAAGAAATTTTATTTATTTATTTATTTATTTTTTATTTATTTTTTTCTTGATGGTTCTGAAACCATTATTTTCGAAATCTACAGACCCAATAACATATATAAAGACACCAATATTGTATCATTACACAAATATTTAATAACTCGGCACCGCACCGGAGCCAGCACCGGTGCGGCTATCAACTCCTACTCCTCTGAGTCAGACTCCTTTTTCATTCTTTCCTTCTTTATTCTTCCTTCATCCTTCTTCATTCCTCCTTCGACCTCTGTTTTGTACTCTGTGCTCTTTTTTTCAGTCGAGACCCCCCTAATGGGGGGTCCTAGACACCCTACACGGACTTATAACCATCATATTCGAGTTCTACGACCTCGATAACCCTTATAAGGACACCAACATTGTTGTTATACGACTGTTTATTAACTCGGCACCGCAGTGGCTCCAGCACCGGTGCAGGAGCCAACTCCTCAGATTCCCATATCAAGTATTTCTAGAAATTCAACTCTGAATCCTCTCACCAAATTTCAGCCAATTACGAACACTTCGATTTTTAAAGGTGGGGTGGGGTCCCCCTTCGGGGACCCACGGGGACGTAACCTCGTCTGCGACGAGGTTACCTCACCATCTAACCCCCCTCCAAATTTTAACCCGATACGATAACCCTAACCCATGTAAATATATATCGGAGCCATAGACTGAGCTGGAGCCGGAGCCTAAAAATAATAATAATAATAATAATAATAATAATAATAATAATAATAATAATAATAATAATAATAATAATAATAATAATAATAATAATAATAATAAACTTCAGAGGATGAGACGGAATCGGTGAGGTGCGGTGCGGTGCGGTGCTGTACGGTGCGGTGCGGTGCGGTGCGCTGCGGGGCCACAACCGGTGCGGGAATATACACGTCAATAAAAATAATATTCGGTAATTAAACATTTATTTATTTATTTATTTATTTATTTATTTATTTATTTATTTATTAATTAATTAATTTATTAATTAATTTATTATTTATTATTTATTAATTTATTTATTAATTTATTTAATTTTATTTATTTTATTTTTATTGGTTTGAAAAAAAAACTCGCTGTTTTTCGTCGATCGAAGGGGAAGAAATTCCCACGGTAATTAAAAATTCCCAGACCCGTTGGAACCGCTTTTTCACTACTTATATATATATATATATTATATATTATATTTATATATACTATAAATTATATATATATATATATATATATATATATATATATATATATATATATATATATATATATATATATATATATATATATATATATATATATATATATATATATATATATATATATATATATATATATATATATATATATTGCAATTTCGACTACTTCCAATTCAATTATTGCCCTGTTGAGGGGTGGGAACAAAAGAATGACATATTTGTAATTTGTAACACGCATATAAGTCCTCTTAATCAATATTTATTTACAATTATTTTTATTCTTTAGGTAAAGTGGAGGAAAATAAAAGCCCAGAGCAGGGGACAAATGGCGGAGATACAGGGTGAGACCAAACGCCCAAAGAAGAGCTGAAACGCCAGTGATGGTAAAAGTAAGCCAATTTTAATATTATATATACACATGTGATGGCTAAATTTTTTGTTTCTTGTTCTTATTTTTCTTTTCTTGGAAGAACAATATTGCTAAGAGTAGTTTAATAATTAGGTGATATTTATGGGTAACTATAGAAGATGATAGGTTGAAGGGGATTAATTATAACCCATGGGAGCAATACGGTATCCTATCTCTAAAGTATTAATTTTGCTTTCTATTTTAGGAATGTCAAATTTTAAAATGTGAGAGAAAGATAATTGATATGGTATAGTTTTTCGGGGAAAGACGATCCCTTCTCCCATCTTCTCCTCTGTATAGGTTCACATAATAATATAATGAAATGGAGTTGTATGATAGTGGAGAGTTGCTAAAATGTTGGCAAACGGGTTTCTGCCTTGTCATAAGAGTTACCACCCGGTTCTCTTTAATGAAAAGTTTTAATTACCGGTTTTAGCTCACCCCTGATGATAGACCTAAATTTTGTTTTAAGATGAAAATTTTATTGCTCTCTCTCTCTCTCTCTCTCTCTCTCTCTCTCTATATATATATATATATATATATATATATATATATATATATATTAACATATACATGAATATATATATATATATATATATATATATATATATATATATATATATATATATCTCTCTCTATATATATATATATATATATATATATATATATATATATATATATATATACAGAAATTATAAATAATACATGACAATACAATTTAAAATTTTATTTTAGCTATTTCACATTAATTGATAAAGGAAAAAATTATTTTTTTAATTAAAATTAATTGTACCTAATTTAACACTAATCCCCCAAATACTTAACGCTTCTAAATTTATTAAAATAAATGATAATTTTATTTACTTTAACGAGAAGGAAATAAATTTACACTTTTTATATAAATATATAAAAAAAAATATCGACTTTTTAAAATTTACATAATTTATTTATTTATTTATTTATTTTTTTTTTGAAGAATGAGTCAAGTTTAAATCTTCACATTATAAATGACGCATCCATTTAAATAACTTATCTTTAATTAACCTTTGAACAACACGGACCCGCGCGCGCACGCACACACACACACACACACACACACACACACACACACACACACACACACACACACACACACACACACACACACATCTTCTACCGAGAAGAGAGAAGACCTATAGTGAAAAAAATCTTATTTACAAGAACCCGAAAAACAAGAGAATAAAACGTTACGGCAAAGTAGATCCATCTAGTTTAGGTATAAGTTTACTGCATCGTCGATCCATATAGGTTAAGTTTAGGTTTACTGCATCGTCAATCCATATAGTTTTTTTTTTTTTTTTTTTTTTTTTTTTTTTTTTTTTTTTTTTTTACGGCCTTCTACCTTAGGTTATGATACTGAGTAGTGATAATTTTACACAGAAACAATATATGAAAAAAAAATATCAATAAGGAACGAATTTTCCCCCGAAACATTATTTTTACCCTACCTTAAATTCTTTCACGTTTTAGCACTGAAATGCGATTTCTTTCTCATGCAAAATGAACGTTTTGCTTACTTTATTTAATTAATTTTTAATATTTTCATATTTCGTATCTTTTCTCGTTCCCATCTTAATTAATTGCTAGTATCATATACTCAAAATATATAGGAAAAAAAGTAAAAAAAAAATATTTATATGCACCATGAAACTCATAAGGATATATATATATATATATATATATATATATATATATATATATATATATATATATATATATATATATATATATATATATATATATATATACAGTGGCGTAACCAGAAATTTTTGGGGGCCAAACAAAATTCGTTATATATATATATATATATATATATATATATATATATATATATATATATATATATATATATACAAAAAATAATATATATATATATATATATATATATATATATATATATATATATATATATATATATATATATATATATATATATATATATATATATATATATAAAAGAAAAAAAAATATAAAATTAATATAAAAAAAATGATGGGAAGAATTTATATGAATTGTGATAAAACTATAGTGCTAAAATTGTAAAATTTGGTAGAAGTCTGAGATAACATCTCATTTTTTATTACAATATTTCGATGTATGTAGAGGAGGCAAGTCTAATAAGTCTTTCATCTCCAATAGTGTTTCTCAAGTAGGTTTTCAGAAGTCTTAATGTTGAACAGCTTCTTTCTACTGAAGCATGAAACACGGGTAAAATTGCCAGTATTTGCAACAAGATGTAAATATTTGGAAATTGTGACTGCGAACAAGAAACTAGTCCATCTATTGCGGTTTTTGAGCGACCTGTGCTGTGATGCCATTTCAACTTCCATAAATCCCATTCTGCTTTTGCTAAATCTTCATTTGGGCTTTCGCGATCTTCCTTGTAAAATATTACACAATCTTTTATCTTCTCATATGGCACATTACACCCGTTCGGTATGACAAATTGCAAGGAAAATTTAAAAACTTCCTCCTAATCTGATATTAAATCATCCAAAATGGTATAAAAATGGATGTGCGATAATAAGTCTGTGGGTCGGAAATAGGAATGTTGGATCTGTATTTTTGGAATTTGTTAATTCTTGGTACATCAATTTCAATACTCAGTTCAGATTCAGATGCGCTTACACATTCTTCAAAAATCAGCTGAAATTCTAATGTTGAATTTTCTCTGATGGTTTCAAGTTTAGTTTTTATCTAATGGACTTACAAGATTTGTTCCTGACAGCGACTACCTATATAAATTAATTTAACTTCTGCACTTTATATTATTAACGGATATGATACTTTAAAATTTTTAGTGTCTAGAAATTAAATACGGTCTCCCAAGTCTTAAATAGGCCGTTACATACAGATATAGATAATTATGGACAAAGCATATATATATATATATATATATATATATATATATATATATATATATTTATATATATTTTCTTATAGTTAATTATATATATATATATATATATATATATTATTATTATATATATATATATATATATATATATATATATATATATATATATTATATATATATATATATATATATATATATATATATATATAACTACATAGGTCATGTAAATCTTTTAGCCTGCCAAGAAATGACCGGAATTTTTAGCGAGAGGGAAAACAAATTCTTCGATACTGATTTTGTGAAGTTCAACAACATTTTAGTTCTTTACTTTTTATTTTTTTATTTTAAGTTTTTTTTAAACAATTTTATTTAGTAAATTAATTATGCGATAATAATAGTAATAATAATATTAATAATAATAATAATAATAATAATAATAATAATAATAATAATAATAATAATAATAATAATAATAATAATAATAATAATAATAATAATAATAATATTAATAATTAGAGATGGAACAGTTTTATTTAATTTTTTATTTCATCAATAAGATTGATAACTAAAACTCTCTCTCTCTCTCTCTCTCTCTCTCTCTCTCTCTCTCTTTGTTAATTCTTTACTTTTTTATTTTTATATATATAGACAACATTTATATTTATCGACAACATTTTCCAAATCGTAATGATCAGTCGATTGATACATTAAATTTTTTTATATATATATATATATATATATATATATATATATATATTAGTTTTATATATATATATATATATATATATATATATATATATATATATTTATATATATATATATATATATATATATATATATATATATATATATATATATATATATATATATATATATATATATATATATATATATATATATATATATATATATATATATATGCACGTGAAAGAAATTTTGCGATTCAAACCCCGTTATAGACCCTATTAAGGGGCTCGAGCCGACGGGGGACAGAGGGGGGGACGAAGTCCCCCCCGTCGTCCCCCGGGAGGCCGAGAGACCCCGACTCTTGATATCTTTGCGGTCTACCCTATGGTATTCCTTTAGTTTTAAATAATAAAGTAAATTGATATCTGCTAATCGATATATGAAAAAATTTAATATTGTCCAAATGGTCGACACGTTCAAAATGAAGAGGAAAAGGGTCGACACATTTTTTTAAAAAAATGTCCATATGGTTGACAGGATTTTGTGTCGACAGGAAAATAGTCTACAAATTTTTTCACATATTTCGACTATTTGACCTGTAGACCATTATTCCTGTCGACAATTGTTGCCTAGCTTCAAAATAATTTTGAAAATGAAAAAAAAATCTCATTTAAGCAAAGTCAAATCCATCTCTAAATAGAGTATTAAGTAAGAGTAAAAAAAACTATAAAAAAGAAAAAATAGAGAAAAAAAAATATATATATATATATATATATATATATATATATATATATATATATATATATATATATATATATATATATATATATATATATATATATATATATATATATATATATATATATATATATATATATATATATATAAATATAAATTTAACTTTTGGTGAAGCATTAATTTTCGGAAAGTTGTCTTTTTAAGTTTAATATATTTTTTACCTTCTCCCTCAGAGTTTTCTTTTATTTGAAAAAATCCCTTGCATTTTAACTTGGCGGGATAAAGATTTACATGATCCTATATATATATATATCTTATATTTATATCGCAGTATATATATATATATATATATATATATATATATATATATATATATATATATATATATATATATATATATATATATATATATACCTATATATATATATATATATATATATATATATATATATATATATATATATATATATAATATATATATATATATATATATATATATATATATATATATATATATATATATATATATATATATATATATATATATATATTGAAGGGAGGTAAGTAGTTGTCTTGAGAACCACCTTCAATAGAGGGATGTTTGATGTTGAAGAGTTG
>JABUQX010139729.1:0-39852 GCA_015478945.1 Trachelipus rathkii
TAGTTGAAAGAGTCCAGCGTACTATTAAAGAGCGCATGCATAGGTATTTTACTAAAAATGAATACCTTTAAATATATTGATATACTGAACGACTGGTTTATTCTTATAACAGGTCTTAACATAGAACTATAAAAGGCGACACCTTTAGAAATGTCAAAAACTAGAGGCCAGAACCCATCTGCATGAAAAAGAAAACAAAAATAAAAGATAATTCAGGAATAAAGGTGAATGACTATGTAAGAGTATCTCGAACAGAAGAAAGGTTTAGAAAAGGATATGAATCCGGATGGACTACTGAAGTTTTTAAAGTGCACAATATCCGACCATTCAGTCGTGATAGTTTAAAGTTATATTATCTGAAAGATTTAAATGGAAAGTGTCAAAGCGAGGCTCATAAACAAGAAATACAAAAAGTAAGGTTCAACCCTGTAATCATGAATATAAAATTGAAAAATATTGGCTACGAGAGGCAAAGGAAAAATAAGCAGCTACTTGTGAAAAGTGGAGGGGGTATCCTGCTAAGTTTAATACTTATATAAAAGCAAGTGAAGCAAACATTAATCAGTTGTCATTATAATCATGGAGGGTGTAGATCACTTTTATTTAACTCTTCCGTCTTCAGCCTCTTTGGATTTACATCCTGATAATAAACTCTCGGATTTTACAACTGTGTTAATGAATCCTATACAACTTGAAAGAGAGGTATACGAAGCAGGATTATGTGAAATGATATTAAATACAGACATAGAAAATTTACCTCACAATCTATTCTGGATGGAAGTGTACAGGCGTGTAGAATGTGTTGAAAATATATTACAAGTGAAAGATACTCGTGATCTGAAAAGGACTACAATTGGTACAAAGCTGAATACGACTACATTTGGTACAAAAGAATACTTCATTGAAGAATTTACTTTACGGAGGTCATATTTTAAATCGGTGCCTGCTATTTTTAGTCATTTAAACGTTCTCTTTGATATGAGTATTATGTGTAATGACTTGGTATACAAAACTGATATGCGTACCTATGAAGATAAAGTAATATCTTTAAGATCAAAAGTGTGTAAACCTGCGAGACCGTGACATGTTTTTTCTCAGCCGATCACCATGGCAACGTAGACATATCCGTAGACGTGATGCTGAGTTGGATATACTTCATGATATCCCTACTATGTTGAAGAGGGTTATACTATCTGTGGAGAATAAACCCTTGACTTGGCATGAACAAAAAGACGACGGCATCGAGTACCTGTATTATACATGTACCCCGTCTCGAGATGTTTCAACCATCTCTGGTATGGCTTATGTATATGTGTACAAAAACATAGAATTGATCATCAGCGTGTAGGTATGTATTTCAAAGCTCCTGCATTAAGAGTGAGTATATTTTCCCCAAAGAGAAAAGTTATAAATATTTCCTAATGTTCATTATCTACTTCTGAATAGATCAAATTTTGGATTCTGTACGTCTGCATATAAAAGATGTAGAAGGAAATCCCTTCCCCTTTACTTACGGCGCATTGTTATGCAAAGTTCATATTAGAAAGAAGCAGATGCAGTAATTACAGCATAATGGATTATATGAGGTAAGAGGTAGATGCAGATATATTTTCATTCCTTAACATACTCTCACAGTGTAAAGATAGTATAAGAAAGATACTCCTGTAATAATGGACGAAGAAAGGGTATTCAGAGGATCAAAAATGCAGAGGGGGTATGGCCTTGGTGGATTTCCAAGCTGTGGAGAAGTGCAAGGCCTCTACTCAGGAGAGGTGGGGAATATATAGGTAAAAGCTATAAGAACAGGTCTGCATACTATTCAAGATATTGCTGCAGGAAATAATCCTCGTGTATCATTAAAAAGACGTATCGCCGATGTTTCAGATGAGATGTTGGATGATGTTAAGCGTAAAATAAGACGTAAAATGTCAGGTCAAGGTCGAGGGACCAAGAAGATTGTCATAAAGAAAAAGATTAAGCGGAAGAAAACTCTAAAGAAAAATTGTATTGATGTATTTGCTATTTAATTACTAACTGATAACTTTTATACGAGATGTGTGTATATAAGTAAGGTTTTTCATATGAAAATGTTCATTATACGACCAGAGCTCGCACATAGAAGCATTTCCTTCATCCTTCTAGTCCTGATTGTTGTAAGAGTGAATTGAATCTCTTCCGTGAACCCTACACAGATTAGCGTAAGCGACTCCAACTTTATCAGTATTAATCCTATACATTCAATTACCAATACAGATGTTCCTCTAGAGTTCAATATTCCAGGCACTTCGGATCAAACCTAGATTCCTCTAATGTGTTTTTATATGTAAAAACGAAATTGACAAAACCTGATGGTACAGATCTTCCTTCGGGTGATGACCATATAGTATATACAGAATCAAATTTCTTGTATACATGTTTCACTCAGGTTGAACGGAACTTCACCTAGGTGCATCAGCCGCTAATTATCCTTATAGAAGCTATATAGAACATTTGTTAAATTATTCAGACGACGCTAAACAGTCTCATCTCCAATCATGTGGGTTTTATAGTTCAAAGATGAAGCTGTACATATAGATAAAGCAGCTAAAGTCATAAATAATACTTATAAATTTTACGGTCTCGATTAAATATGATATCTTCTCTCAAGAAAGACCTATCTCTCTACTATCTGTAGATACTAGAATCATTTTATCGCGGTCAAATCCTAAATTTGCTCTTAAAATAGTGCAAGCCTTACTGCTACAGCTGTATGTCCAGAACCCTTTCAAACTGTTGGAGGCTTATCTCTATGTTAGAAAGGTGAATTATCACCACAGTGACATTTGGAAATTGAAAAAATTCGCTTTTGAATACTACATCAAAGTACCCTATTAAGAGAGTTGAAACCAAAGATATTTAATTTCACTCAAGGATTATCGAGCATCCAATATCCCTAACATTGTGAACGGAAATTTTACCACAGAAAGTAAGCATTAGATTGTGGAACATGAAGCCTACTCAGAAAATTATAAAAAGTCACCCTATAAATTCACACCTTTCGGTCTTAGGGGTATCAGTTTACATGTGAATGGACTTCCTCACGGACGTGATTATGAAATGTTATACAACGGAGACCTATCTCTCTGTACGCGTCCTTTTTACGACTTAATAGCCAATACTGTATCATGTAACGATAGCGGGACAGGCTTAAATCTTGAAGAATACGCAAAGAATAGTAATTTATATGCCTATGATCTTACTGCGGAGACCTTTCAGCTTGTAACGCCTATCATTTAAACATTTTGAGAAAGGGCACCCTAGGACTAAGTCTCTCTTTTGGATCAAGTCTACAATCACCCATCACTGTAGTGGTCTATCTTGAGCATCCTCAACTCATTGAAATTGACAGAGTACGCAACGTACTTTTGAATTATTAAAGATGAATGAAGAGGAGATAAAATCGGTGCTTAAAAATGAACATCGCTTTTTAGGTGTGTTCGCTATTAACGAAATAAACTCTGTAAAGTTGGAGAAGGATACCTGCTTCATATTCAATACATTGCCTCGTCACATCACCTCAACAGGACATTGGATTTCCGTTTATAGAGCAAAAAACGATACTGTTCACATAATTGATTCTTTGAACTTAAAATTTATATTGAATAATCATTATATAACCTTATTTTTAAAATATAATAATGTAAGCTGTGTAAAAACTATGTCTTACCCTGTTCAAACCTTATATTCCAATTTATGTGGAGTCTATTGTATTTATTTCATTATATGTTTTTTAAATAATGTATGTTTTAATAAACTTGTAAATATATTTATGATGCTAAAATTTGTATGTCAATGATTTTATAGTTTCTGATTATGTAATAAATGCTTTAAAATGAAAACGCGATTTTACTTACCTTAAAAAACTCGTATATATAAAAGGTTTTTAATAAAATTTCGTACAATTTTATTAAAATAAAATGTTTATATAATAGAAACTGTGTGTTTTTATTCTTACATAAAAAATAAAAAATAAAAAAGTAATAAAACAAAAATAAAAATAGAAATAATAAATAAAAAGTAATAAAACAAAAATAAAAAATATAAAAGAAAACATAATGTTAATAAATATATGAGTTAAAACAGTAAAGCATAGAGTTAAAGCAGTAAAGCAGGAAAGTTAAAGCAGTAAAGCAGAAAGTTAAAGCAGTAAAGCAGAAAGTTAAAGCAGTAAAGCAGTAAAAACAAAAGCATACTAATCCCTTAGGTAACACCTCTATTGATTTACTGATTTACTGCTTTAAGGTATGTAATGTTAATAAATATATGAGTTAAAGCAGAAACATATGAGTTAAAGCAGTAAGCAGCGGAAAGTTAAAGCAGTAAAGCAGGGAGTTAAAGCAGTAAGCAGTAAAGCAGAAAAACAAAAGCATACTAATCCTCTTCTAGGTGTTAGGTAGCACCTCTATTGATTTACTGATTTACCGTTTTTAGGGGGCATGTAAAGTATATGTTTTTAATAAAAATTGCACAATTGTAGTAAAAATGAATGACTCATAGTATATTTGAAAAGAAATTTTTTAAATAGTTTACATTGATATCATATTTTCTGTTCACGCGGTAATATTGCGCCTGCGGGCGCGCGCGCGGCGGCGGTTACGCGGAAATATTGCGCCTGGGGGCGTGCACGCGGCGGTTTCGCGACGGGGCCTCACCTGCGGACGCGGACTCTGGAAACGTTTGCGGTCACTGTCTCAAATGTAGCTCTTTAGATATATATTCATCGTGTTATAAGTGTTATAAAAATATTAACTCATAGTAGGAAGCATTCTAGCAAATTGTAATATACACCAATCGATTCCCTCATACCTTATTACCTTGGGATGACTCATATTAGGCTGGTCCAGGCTCAGGAAGCAGAAAAGGTTGGAAAAAGTGGCACCAGTTGGCACCATGTGGCACTCACTTGGCACTATGTGTCACTCACCTGGCACTCATTGGCACTCACTCGGCACTCACTTGGCACGCACTCACTGGGCACTCACCTGGCACTCATCTAATACTCATAAAACACTAATAGAACATCACTAGATACTCCTTACGGTGATTGGGAACCATCAAAGTTGAACCATCAATAAATCTGAGTCATCAAAGCTGAAACATCAATCAAATTAGGTACCATCAAAGATGACACCATCAAAGTTGAGCCATAAAGTTGAGCTATCAAAGTTGAGCCATCAACAAAGCTGGGGCTCAAAGCTGTGGCATTAAAGTTGAGGCATCACAGTTGGGGCATCAATGTTGAGGCATCAAAGCTGAGGCATCAAAATTGTACCGTAGTATACAAATGGGTTGAGAGAAAAATTTGGGTTCTCATAATTGCCCCTTGGAAGACCAAAGGGTTGGCTGAAAAATTAGTCTGCTTGAAAATAGGGATGGCCAAAAATTAGGGTGGGTCAAAATTGACCCATGGAATAACAAAGGGTTGGACGTGTGTTTGTAATAATGTGTGTATAAGTGTAAATGTAAGTGCAAGTATCTATGGGTGAGTGTAAGTGCTTATAAGTGAATATATATATATATATGTAAGTGTGTGTGTGTGTGTGTGTGTGTGTGTGTGTGTGTGTGTGTGTGTGTGTGTGTGTGTGTGTGTGTGTGTGTGTGTGTGTGTGTGTGTGTGTGTGTAGGTGTTCAAGTTAGGATAGATTCATACATGTGTTCAAGTTAGGAAACGAAATATATGACGTGGTGGGCCACGAGTGAGTGGGCAAAAATTATGTAATAAAATTGACCCATGGTGGCGGCAAGGTCAAGGCCGAAATATCATGGTCAAACAAGGTTAAGACATCAAAAAGGGCAAGTCCCTAAAGGAAGATCAAAAATCACCGGGGGCAAATGCCCACGGTCGAAAAAAATTAGGGGCGTAAAATAGGGGTGACAAAAATCAGGGTTGCCGAAAAAAATTAGGGGTTGCCAAAAAATTAGGCCAGCTTTGCCAAAAAATTAGGTTGCCAAAAAAATTAGGGCTGCCAAAAATTAGGGCTGCCAAAAATTAGGGTTCTCCAAAAATTTGGGTTGCCCAAAGGTCAAGGTCAAAAAGGTCAAGGTCAGGTAAAAAGGGCAGGTGGGGTGGTCAAGGTCGTCGTGCAATATTCTGTTCCTACTGCCCTGCCTCTATCACTCCACCCCTTTACCGTACCGCACCCGCACCACACCACACTGGGCTATTGCGTTGACCAACCCTAAATTAGATTCTTTATTGTGTTCTAACATTGTTGGCCAAAACCGGAATCTTCCTCACCGTAACTCCGTACCGTACCGAACAATATCGCACATCTTTAGCGACGCAAGTGCCTTTCATAGTGATCGCAAATCCTTATATTATTTTAAAATCTGCACCAATACAGAGACACAAATTGCGTGCCAAGCACTGTACGCATATAAAAACCAAAGTGAACGCACCACCAAAATTTACCATCTCACCGGACCGGTTTATCGGGCCAAACCTGTAGTTCAGCCGATACATAGAAATAATACTACGACTATGGCAAACGCCTGAATAATTGGGGTAAGAGAGAGAGGTAGTAGGCAGGTAGCAGAGGCGGCAGGTATGGGTGGTATGGCGAGATATAGAGAGAGAGTGAGAGAGAGGTTGTGCTGTATGGGTATATATATATATATATATATATATATATATAGTTATATATAAGAGCAGTATATATATATATATATATGTATATGATAATTAATATTTCGGCATTCTGTATAAATAAATATAATATATAGGAATCAGCTGTAAGAAATATGTGGAAAGAAAAAAATTAATTTTTAATTTTTTTATATCTCTCCAAATTAATATAGAAGGAAACTAATAAGATATTTAAAATCATGTATGAAATATGTAAGGAAAAGATTTTCTTCTTTTTTTTAAAAACCAAAAGAATACCCCAGGGTAAAACGCAAAGATGCAAAGAGTCGGGGTCTCTCGGCCCTCCGGGGGACGACGGGTAGGACTATTTTCCTCCGGGAAGGTTCCTGGAACCCCGCTTTGGTATTTAGTGCTCGCGTGCCTTCCTGCCCTCCCTACGGGGTATGGAAAAACGTCCCCCTCTGTCCACTGCCTGCTCGAGCCCCCTAAAAAAAATTTTATACGCTGATTCCAGTTGGTATAGTACAATATTAGTTTCTCTGTACCTTATCAGAAGCTTTGAGATATAAAATTAAAATATAATTTTTTCATTTTCCATACACTATACGCTGATTCCATATATACACGTTTCTTTCTTTGTAATCTCTATCTTAGTTTCCTTTGAGATATCACGGTGGTAATTTCCTTTAAGCCGGGTCATGTGGAGTATGAGAGGTTGAGCGCATATACATATGGCGCGTTGTTGCTGGAGGCGATAAGAGGCGCTATTGCTATACATACATATTAGCGGTACATATGCGCGCGGCGCGTTGGTTGTTATATTGTTGGTTGGCTATTACATACATGCCATTGCTGCTATATTATGGTTGCTGGCTACATACATATATATTGGCGCGATACAGCAGCTGGTTAAGAAGTTAGCGCTATTAAGGTTATTATATATATATTAAGGTATACAAGGTTATATTATTATTATACATATATATATATATATATATATATATATCTCTTTACACACACACAACAAACACACACACACACACACACACACACACACACACACACACACACACACACACACACACACAAAATATATTTTGAAAGCATATCATAGAAAACTCTTGGGTCATTCATGAGAGGGAATGCAAGAGAAGGTTAAGGTTGTGTAATGGAGAGATAAATGAGCATAGCATAAGAAAAAAATGTTGAATAGGGTCTAGTCCCTCTTAAACATACTTCTTCTCTCAACTGAACTGAGTAATTACAAATGAATGGAAAAAGATGGTGTAAATAAAAAATATAATAATAATAATAATAATAATAATAATAATAATAATAATAATAATAATAATAATAATAATAATAATAATAATAATAATAATAATAATAATAATAATAATAATAATAATAATAATAATAATAATATATAAATAATAACAATAATATTAATAACAATAATAATAATAATAACAATAATAATAATAATAAATTGTTTGTGATAATCCTTATAGTAGAGGCTCGTACTTCAGCTCCAAGGAGATGCTCCCTGCCTTGCTTAAATCCTGTGTTGTGTATAAATATTTGTGTGCAGACTGCAATGCTTGCTAGGTTAAATGCCAGTGAGGTGTAAATTGCAATAGATATAAATATATATATATAAGGAGAAAGGATACTGAAGGAGCATATATATATATATTTTATATATAAATACAAATATTATTGGTATATAACATATATATATATATATATATATATATATATACAGGGTGTTTCAAGACCTTACCGACAAATTGAAAGGGTAGATAGGTTACGTGTAGGTGAAACTTTTTAGTTAAATGAACATTCTCCCCCAAGGCCCCCCAGAGGGGGTATGCGCATCGGAAGACGTGCGCAGACCGACATGTGTACGTGATGTGTAGAGGTCCTATACGCGTGGGTAGCAGTTACACGGTGCCTGTTGTTACGTTATAGTGCAGTGCGTGTTGCTATAAACATGAGGTACAGCTACGCTGAACTCACAGACATGGTGATGTGTTATGGTGAGGCGAGGGGGAATGGACATGGGGCCCGTCGCATCTACGTGGAACGACACCCCAACAGAAGACATCCTCACCATACAACGTTTGCGTCCGTCGTACGACGCCTGCGGGAGACGGGTACCCTCCGTTATGGCAACGTCGGTGGTGGCATTCGTGCTGTGCGGACACCGCTCGTAGAGGATGCCGTCGTCGAGATGTTTATCAACAACCGGTCCTCCAGCACGCGTAGTGTGGTGCATGCTATGCACGTAAGCCACCCCACAGTGTGGAGAATCGTGCGGGAGTACAACCTCCATTCGTACCACCTGTGCAGGGTACAAGCCTTGGGGCCTGCCGACTATGCACCACGTCTGGACTTTGTACGGTGGTTTCTCCGGCAGTCTACACAGGATGCTGCCTTCCCCCGATACGTCCTCTTCACAGATGAGGCGATCTTTACACGGGACGGCTATTTCAACTCCAGGAATAGCCACGTATGGGACTACGAGAACCCGCATGCTATAGCCGTACGTTGTCACCAACACCGGTTCTCCGTCAACATCTGGGCAGGTATTGTTGGCCAACACCTGTTAGGTCCCGTCGTTCTCCCGCAAAGGCTAACAGGTGCGGTCTACCTACAGTTTCTGCAGACGACGTTGCAGGACCAGCTCGGGGTCCTATGTCCGGCCGTGCGACCGCATATCTGGTTCCAGCATGATGGGCCCCCCCACTTCTGCATCGATGCTCGGGCACAGCTCATGGTCGACTTCGGCGAACAATGGATAACTGGGTGCCCTTGACTTCTACCTATGAGGGCAATATGCGGGTATCGTGTATGTGACGCCCGTAGTCAATACAGCGGATCTACTGCACAGAATACAGGACGCCTTCAACCTCATCAACCAGGACCCACACGTGCTCGACAGAGTTGCTGTGTCGTTGCTACGTCGATATCAGGCCTGTGCCCGCGAAGAAGGCCGACACTTTGAACATACATTGTAACCGCATCAATAATAAATACGTATGCCTTTACACGTGTTTCATTTGTTGTTTTATCTTTTTACTAAATTCAGCACCTCACTAGTCAAATACACCCCTCTGGGGGCATCGGGTGAGATGGTTCATTTAACGAAAATATTTGACCTGAAAACATAACTTCTATCTACCCCTATCAATTTGTCGGTAAGGTCTTGAAACACCATATATATATAGTATATATATATATATATATATATATATATATATATATATGTTGTTATAGCAGCAGCATAGCAAGACAGCATATATATGTTAAAAGATATATAGCATATATATACAGCAGCAGCATATATATGTTATGGTATGCTAAACTAAAGATTAGGGGACACAGATATACTCTCAAAAAGTACGACACTTCAGAAAAACCACTACATATTTGAATCAGCTGTATAGTGCCAATGAATGTAAAAACAAAGCCTGGTTTCGGGGACATAGGGGGATGAAGTCCCCCACGTCGTCCACCGGGAGGCCGAGAGACCCTGACTCCCGCCATATGTTTGCGATTTAATCTTGGGGATTCCTTTAGTTAAAAACACACAAAAAGCAAATATTACCGAATGAAAAATAAAAACAAAATATTACTAAAAATTACTTTCTTATTTAATTATTCGAGAAGTTGAAAAAAATATTTACATTTAACGTTACATTTTAAACATATTTTTATTCACTTACAATTTCGTGTTGCAAAAAAACAACTAATTCACTCTTATTATCGCAAACGGCAAACAAATCGTCCAGTAGCATGTTTCCAAATATAACTACATTACGACTTTCGATTGTGTTTCTCCCTCAATAACTTTGTTGCCAGGAAAAAAAATTATGTTACCATACAATAAATTATAATTATTATTTTTTTTTAATAGTACATTCTTTTCATCCAAACCACATTATATTTTATAATTTTATATGCTGAAAACAAATATGTTATTAGTTTTCATGTAAGTTTCGTAGTTTTCGAGATATATCGTCCCTAATCTTAAGTTTCCCCATATATATATATATTAGTTATGAGTATAGTATATATATATATATATATATATATATATATATTGTTTTTTAGAGATATATTTTATATATATATATATATTATATATATATATATATATATATATATATATATATATATATATATATATTGATTTATTTCTTTTATGTCTTTTCTGTGCAAGCTTTTAAAAACGATGGTTTTATGACTCTGCGCAAACGCCAATGAGAGCTAAATGATCATATAAATGGTACAATGTACTACACACATTGACCTATCTATTTGGCGTTTGCGGCGCGGCCTGAAACGCCGCTTTTCAAACATCATTCTGCTGTGGAATGGAGTTTAGAGAACCTCGTCCAGGGCCCTCACCCCATTTTGATTGCAGATGCTGAACAAAATTCTTATTATAAACAAAGCCCGATAAACAATTTCGAAATTCTGAAGCTATCGTTCTTGCCATGCAACTTTTTTTTTTTTATAGAGAGAAAAAAATCAAGATTTCTAATCTTTATTAAAAAAAGAAAAATAAAGAAAAATTTTAGAGAAAAATTTTTTGTATTTTTTTATTATTATTTTTCTTTTTCATCCTAAATTTATCGAATCAAGTTTTTGGATCAAAATGTTCTATAAAAATAAAATAAATAGCACTTCTCAAAATGAGAAATGTTACTGGGAATTATAAATATATATATATAGTATGGTATTATATGGCGGGATGATATATGGTGGTATATATATTATACATATATAGGTATATAGTTAGCATAGTATATATATATATGGTGTTATAGTGATATATGTATATATATATATATAAGAAAGATATATATATATATATAAGTATATATATATATATATATATGTTATATATATATATAGGTATATATATATATATATATATATAAGTATATGTAGTTAAAGTTAGATTTTTGGTAAGATTTGCCTCTGGACGTTTTTCCAAATTAATGACATCATCAAAGACATTATTCAACTTCTCAAAACTCTACTCCAGATATTAGACATTCTGACCAGTTAACCATCATTCTACGCTACGTCAATATGGTGCGTCACAAGCCTGTTGAGCGTTTTCTAACATTTATACCTATCTTTAGTCACACAGGAAAGAATCTAGCTGACACTCTGCTTCAATACTTACTGAATCAGAAAATCAACTTTGAAACTTGCTGCGGTCAGACGTACGATAATGAAAGTAATATGTTTAGTAAATATTATGGCATGCAGCAAATCTTGAAAAACAAGAACTGTCTAGTGGAGTATACTCCTTCCGTAGGTCACCCTAAATTTAATTGACAGTCATTGTGGACACAGCAGCAGTTTCTTTTTTCAATTCCTGGAGGGCTTGTATCATTCTTTGTTATCAACATATCGTTGACATGTGTTGTTGAACCTTGTTAAAAGAACCTTGAATGCCCAGCTCCGAAAGACCGAAACATCCATTGGATACCAGGTGGCCTGCTCGATCTGATGCCACAGAATCAGTTTTCATAGGGTACGATCGGTTTCAAAGTGCTCTCCAGGAGATCTCAGAGGATGCTACTCAGAACGGCGGCACAATAAATGAAGCAGGTGCACTGGCAAACTACATGGACACCATTGAAGTTGCCTTAATGTGTGAACTATGGAATGACATTTTGCAGCGTTTCAACTGCTGTAGTAAATTGCTGCAAGGCTCGACCATCGAATTAACACCAGCTGTTAGTCAACTGAGAAAGGAAGTTTGTGATGGTATGCCGAAACGCAGAGAGAAGTTTAAGAGTTATAAACAGCTTGTATAAGTGCACGCAGTGGCAGCAGCACATACAAATCTGATCGTCGGCGAGTGCCTAAACGTAAGAGGAATGTTAGTGATGAAGGAGATGCTACAGATGTTCTGGAAGGGATGTCTGGCCAGGAAAAATTTAAAATCAACACCTTTTATGTCATCATCGATCAACTAAAAAGTGCACTGCAGAAACGTATTGAGGCATATTCTACAGTGCTGCAGAGGTTTGGTGTTTTGACTCAGTATGAATCTATGTCTGATGAAGATATCGATGCTGCTACTACAAGACTTGTTGTTGTTTATTCAAAGGACCTTAGTTCAGATTTTCCTGCAGAATTTCGTCAATTTATATGCTGGTATAAAGGCAGAATCAGCAGATACTCGTTGACGAAGAAATAGAATCAGCTGGAAGTGCCCATAAAATGTTTACAATGCTCCACACTACCGGTGTCTCTTCTGCTTTTCCAAACACGGAACTAGCACTGCGAATTTACCTATCATTAATGGCTACAAATTGCTCAGGGGAACGTTCCTTTTCTCAACTGAAAAGAATTAAAGACGTAAAACGATCAACGATGGACCAGCAACGACTTGGAATACTAGCACTTCTATCCATTGAAAGTGATTTACTGCGTAAAATTGACAAAAAAAAAACTAATTGATGAATTTGCAGTTGTAAAAGCGCGCAAAGTTGTAATGTAATTTATGTAAAAGTATTTGATAATAAAGTGTATACAATTAATATTCAATTTATTTGTTAACAGTATATACATACAAATTGCCGTTAAAATGTGAAGCAATTGGTATTAGTGTGGGATTGAGCCAATATTTTATATGTGTATTTTGAGGCCACTTTCTTCCCATCATTTAAATATCTGTGCTTTTTATAAGAGTATAGTTAAGGGATGCCTCTAGGTTGGTAGTAATTTATTGTTGAGGCTTGGTGTGCTGGAAATGTCTTTTCTTGGTCGCGAGGCTTGTAGGAATTTAGTTCGACGAATTGGGTGTTATTTGAATCGGTGGGTATCGAGTTTATGGGTTTAAGTTAACGATTGGTGTTAGATCGAAGTTAGGTAATTTAAATATATTACGCGTTTATTGGAGTTGAGGTTAGCTGTTACATTGCCCAGTAATTAACAGGTCACCGTGTATGTGTAAAAAACATTCTAATCCACAAGAAACGGAATATAGGAAGAGAGTCGTCCTCCTTAAGAGTGTTTATAGTCAGCTGTCCTGTGCAATACTTGCAAGTAAAATCAAGGTATATAGGTTGAATACACGCGAGTAGATGTGTTCAAAAGGAGGTAAGTAAGAAAAGTCAACATACATGATGATTGACGACAAGGGACAGCATAATTAATTGGCAGGTCTTTTAAACAGGGTCATTTGGCGTAACACTAGGCTTATCTCTCATATCATGTTCGGAAACAATGAAAGGATGTATACAGAGGTATATAGTTTTAGACATAGAGACTTACATGTCTGGTAGAAGCATGTAATCGTGTCTTTTGCTTTATAATCTGAACATACTGCAATAACATGCGTCCGGTGAAGGTTAAGATATGATTTTTATATTAGCGACAAAGTGAATGTCATGAAGGAACAGTAAAAAGTTTATGAAACTCAAATCATCTAATTTAAAAAGAGGCAGCGCAAGTGAAACAACTTGAACTTGATGAGTATATGAAAGAAAGTTCGTCAGAGTTCGCGTTCGCCTGTAAGTAGTGTCTCAGCGTGATTCGGGAGCGAAATTTTAGCTGCCTGTTTTAAATTTCATTTATTTGATAAAAAAGTAGATCCTGTTAGACGGCGAGTTCACAGATAGTAAGTTGGTAGAGGTGAATAAAATTGTAGTGGACAGGTAAAGCATAATTATAAAAAAGAAGCATGGAGGCTTCGTCTCTGAAGTAATATGATTCGACTTGTATAGGTTTAGTAGTTGAGATGTAGGGTATTGCGTAATGTAACAAATGTAGTTATATAGTAATTTAGTAGATAATTATTTATATATAAAGGATATATAATGGCCATTATATATATATATAGGATATTATATATATATATGTTATATATGTATATAGTATATTTATTACAGTAGTCATTAATGGGATTAGTATATTATAAGGTATATTCAGTACCGCCAGAAAAAGCAACATGCACCTAACAAAAAAACCATAACAGGGACAGAAAGTAAATGAACTACATTATGTAATAGGAAATTTTATAAAGAGAATGAAATTAAAAACAGTAAAACATTTGTAAGGCGGTCTTTTGGAAAAATTGTGAAATATAATTTAAATAGGTGTGAAACTTGTATGAATTTTAGACCGTTTCTGATAAACGAAGAAGCTCCGGCTTACTCTCTCGATAGGGGCGGACAGATGGCAAATGTTGAATTTTTTTCTTTTTTCACTAAAAGGAATATCCCGACGGCGTAACAAGAAACGTGGGCGAAGGAGTCGGGTGATATGCCTATCCTGAGGGGGGACGACGGGGGGACTTCGTCTCCACTTCCTGTCCCCTGTTCGCGGCTCGACTTAGCCCTAGAAGGATCATAAAAAGACAAAATAATATTTTCCCAAAGCGTAAGTTTAGGTTGAAATATCTAATTTGGCAGCTGTTTAATTGTCTTGATATAAATGACGCGGATTGCAGATGGTCATGTCACATACTTAGGAAGCTTCCTCGATCTAAAATTATAATTTAAGGTTATTATTATAGGTGCATTAATTAAATATTTAGAGTTATAGATATATAAGTTTTTTGTTTCAATGTTTTCATAGGCGTTATGATAAATGTGCTTGTGTATAAAATCAAGAATTGTTATTATTTGTTTTCCAATAGCTGTTATAATTTTTGTTAGTTAGCATTTATGCAGATATGCCTTTCTGGTAGGCTGCCAATGAGTATATAGTATTAATAGGTTGACTTATATAGTAATAGGTAGTTAATTATAGTGAGTTAATTATAGGTTATTAATAGTAATATATATAAGTGTATTATTATTATCTTAGGGGTGTGTTACTATACTATAACTATATAGTTTATATATATATTATAAAGGTTTGTATGATATATAATATAGTATGATATAATATATATGGTAGGGTATACTTAACTTTCTTTCTGACCTATCGATATTTAAGGTTTAAAATCGATTTTTCGATATATGTGTAACGATTATACCCAAGATACCGAGATTCTAAATTTATTCATAGAAACCCACTACCTACACACAACACATATATATATATATATAGTTTAGGATATATTATCATGGTATTTTAGATAGCACGTTAATAGGTAGTTTAATAGGTATATATATATATATTATATTATATAGGTATATTATAGTCTTGATTAAATATATTATATATAGGTCGATATATTAGTATATAATATTATATATTATTATTATTAATTAGGTTAAGTAGGTGATATATAGAGTTTATTAGGGTTATATAGGGTATTATGATTAGTAAGGATCCTTATCATTGAGTTTAATGTATTATTGTGGGGGAACCTATAGGCGCTGGGTTTTATATAATAAGAGCAAGCGGCCAGTTTGTTTAAGAGTTTATCTATTGGTTTGTGGTTTCTTTATTTAGTGTGAATTATAAGAATGAATCTATTTCTTACGAAAAAATTGTGAGAAAGTGATTAATAGTTGTTGAGCATTGCTGCAGCATTTTAGTTTAAATCTATGATAAATAGGTGTTTGTGTTGTAGTGAAGTGAATCATGATAAGATGTGAATATTACCTGAAAATAGGGATGAACAGTATGTTATTTTCAAACTTTCTATATGTTAGTTTTATATAATTCTCCGCTCCCTCCAATAGTTTTTTTTTTTTCCAAATATTAGATTATGCCTGAACTTGAGTGCCGCTTTTAATTATGTATTCTTGTGTCAGCAATAGGCGGAAAGCATGTTTCCAAAGTGGTTGAAGCCTATAAGGATTAATAACGTAACATTAGATGTTTCAACACGTTAATTCGCTTAAAAAATATATGTTGGTTAGGATTTTCAATTCCAAAAATTTATGGATCATATATTTTAAAAAAGCATTCTGTACAAGTGATTTGGTATACTAATAGTAGAGATTATATTTATTGAGAAGAAGGTTGCACGCTTGTTGGAGGGGTCGTAGCGAATGGCTACTGCTTTCGTGGGAAGGGTCTCCCGTAGGGAGGGTGTGCTGGAAGCATTACCAAGGTGAGCACCCTAATACGCAAAGAGGCGGGGGTTCCGAGACCCTCCCGGAGGGGGGGGGAATAGGTCGCAAATCTGCGTAGTTACCCGCGGAGAGGGGGATAGACCTCGGAACTTCTGGCCATCGGTGGGGTATAAGGCCCTTGGGGTATCTCTGAATTTAAAAATTAATTTAAACTTACAAATTATGTAAGTTGATAAATTGTTTATGCCGAGTAACGCTTATTCAAAAGTGCGGTCTCTAAATAGGCTTTCAACTCATATTAATTATAATTATAACAATATTTTAGTTTTTTGGTTTTTTACATTTTTTCCTGAGCGAACATAATTTGACCGAGTGAAGGCGATTCCAGTCATCTTGGATATTACCTGTTTACGCCGGTGCGTGTTGTTTAGGTTGTGAGACCTATGGGATGGTGCTCGTTCTTAGGAGGCATATTATTAGTTGGATATATATAGTATATTCATAGTATATATATTTAATAGTATGTATATTATATATATATGTGAATTATGATATATATATATGTATATATAGATATAATTGATATTTAATTAAGTAGCAATAAATATATCTAGTAAGGTTATTATTTTAGTGCTATATATTTATCAGAGTAGTTATATCGGTATTCGAGATATATATTTGTTACGAGTTAGTTCGATAATCGAGTCAGATATAGAAAATGAAGTTTTATCGCCATGATATATTATATATATTATGAGGTGTTACCCATGCGTTAGGGTATTTGTTACATTAATAATAAGTTTTAAACATATATTATAAGTATATCTAGTATATATAATGCCGATATTAGGGGGATTAGTAGTATTATAGTGAGTATTTAGTATGAGTATTAGTTATCGTAGTATTAACATTATCAGTTGTGTCATTATGAGTTATTATGGTTAGAAAATTGTCTAGAGAACCATTAATAAGGGTATGTAATAAAACGGGGAAAGGTAATTAAAGGTATAAGGGTGAGTCGTTACGGCCTAGCAGGGAGCTTCACGGCTTATGGCTGGAAGTGCAGCTCGGAGGTGTCCCGGAGTACTAGCTTGCGGCTTCTTTCTCTTCGTTTGAACATACTGACTTGTAAAGGTTGTGTTCTCGGGGAAGAGTGAAGTTGAAAATTGATTTTATTAATCAAAATAGTTCTTAAAACAATCAATGGAAGATAGTGTGTTGTTCAATGGGTCACAAATACGAAACTCTCTTAACAGGAAAAATTTGTAAATAATTCTTTATTAATATGTTTAAAAAAGTATATGTGATGACAATATAAATAATATAATAATATAGATTATTATGGAAGGCGTGCGTTATGTTACAACCTATGTCTCCCGAGTCAAAAATAATTTTATAATATAAACATGTTACATATAATTCATGGTCAATATGAACGGATATTTTAGGGAAAGTTATCGGGGGATAATATTATAAAGCAATAAAGATAGCTAAAAAATAGGTTATGTAAAAAGTATCTAGCATTATAATTACACCAATGTAGTAGTTCAATAATTCGTATCATAGGAGGGAAGCAATTCCATAAGATTGTACATGTAGATTATTGTTAAACTGGTAGATGATATGTGGTGCTTCAAATGTAATATATCTGATTTTCAGAAAGTTTCCAATAAAGAGAAAATACTATAAATGATTAATAAGATATTGTGGTTAAAATAATGTTTCTTGTGTCCACAATTTTTTTAATGCAAACATGAAAGGAAAACAAAAGAGCATTAGTAACTTTAATTAAATTTTTAATATATAAGTTTCTGTCCATGACAGCCTTGATTTATTATGTTGGTTTCAGTTAAATTAGGATTGTTTAGGCTGAAGAGGATATTTGTATAACGCGATCGTAACAGAGGTTTTTAAGAATCGAGTTAAAAAACATTTTATTTAATGTGTGTATTTATTTTTTGAAGTTGTGTATAGGTGCTTAAATTTTATTGTGATTATTTATAGTGATGGATCTAAAGCTTTTTACAAGTAAGTGTGTTTAAGGATTTTTTTAATATTTTTCGATCATGCTGAATCATAATATCATCGATGAATAGTTGCTTCTACGTGGGCTGCATTTTTCAAAACAAAATTTCATTCATTAAACATTTGGAAAAGATTAATATTGATATATTTAGTCGCTTTGGTAATTATCAAATGAATATTGATTAATTGTTTTTTAGAAGAAGGATCTTTTATATTATCTTGATTGATCTATTTAACTCTGTGTAAAAGTGTTTTCTAGTTCTACGAGAGTTTTCTGTTTATTCGTCGGTATATTGTACTGTTAGTTCATGGAATTTTTTGAGATATTATGATTTTCTGCAGAAATTCATTACTGTAGAAATAGAGAACAAGAAAGTTATGAATAAATTTAATTTGGATGATTAATTTTGATATGTATACATATTTTAGGGGCATTTGACAAGTTTACTTTCTTGAACAAAACAATTCATCAACGTTGCAATACTTGCTCTACAATTCAATTGATACACGATTAGATTAGTTACTTCTTGCCATCGTCGCCAACGTTAGATAATGTCAAGAAGAGTGCGAGCCATAATTGTTGTATTTTGAATTTTTGTTCGTAATTCAATATGTATAAATTACTATGTGTTGTATTTTATAAAGTGCAGAATAGTTGTAGTGTGTAGATGGTGGACTTAAGGGAAGCAGTGTGTTATAGTTGCAAAATTTTTATATTAGCTCTCTATGGAGTTTGGTTAAGCGACGTATATTCTTTATATAGTAGGCGGAGATATCGGGCAGGTGCTGAGGAGAGATGTTGCACAGACTCAGTTTTGTTTGATTTTATAGGATTAGTATGTTTACTATAGTATGTTTAAACAAAGTTATATGGGCAGAGGCCCCTGCGTAAATGGTCATAACAGAATGGCGTGTTATTAATTTTTTCGTTAGTATTGTCTTCATTAGGTTTTATTTATAATTGAAAATGTGTAAAGAGAAAAGAGAGTGTTGGGGCAGCTGCTTGCGCCCCACCGTCTATAAATTATGATTATAATATTAATGGATAAAAGTAGTTAAATTAAGGGTATGAAGGTGAGGTTGCTGGTAATGCGCTGCGCGTTCCCTTAAGTAGCCGTCTTTAAAACTGATAGGAGGTCTATGCGTAGTGGGGCCGTATACGGACCCCGCATAGCATATCGTTATTTAATATTGTTAGGTTTTTAATAGGTTTACTAATTCAATTTTTACATCTTTCCAGCAATTATTGTTGTATTTAATTGTTATGAGGTCAGTCTCGCCTCATCTTCAAATGTTTTATTTGAGCCATTATGGTTCTCTTTCCTGCTCTTACATGTTTGTTTCTCCATCTCCTCTACTAAGGCGATCTCAGGCTCATTTATAATTTGTCATATCATTTGTCAAATATATCCTATCACGTTCGTAATTTTCATGAGTAATTCGCGAGATAAGATTGTCTATGAGGTCTCTATATAATAGGGGTTGAGCGGCTTTAGGAGTATCTGTTTTCGAGATGTCAGTTCGGGAGTAATCAGACAGGCTAAATTGGTTCCAGTGTGACGATTGAGGGAAAATTTGGGAATAGAATGGCATTAAGTTTAGCTCAAGTGCATATGGTGATTAGGTCTGGAACTGAGTGCAGGTTCTGACAAAGTGTTTTTAATATGGGAGTAAGTCTTATAGCCGTGTGGTTATATTATATAGGTAGATGATAGGCTTAGTTAGTTCTATAACATTCAATTAACGGTATAAGGTACTGTGATAAGGACTTAGAGAATATAGTTTTAAGTAGTTTTATCTAGGATCTTTTATAAGGTATCAGTCTCCGATTTTAATATTACTTCACATAAAGATATTATCGATCTTTATACTAGAGATGCTAATGTATATTGGTTCGTAAATCCTTCATGTCGATGGCTGAATAACATACGAACCAAGTTTCTCGAGATGTCTTTCTATTTCGGTGACATACGCAAGGAAACTTTCCTGATTCTAATTTGGATATTTGTGTTTAGAAAAATTATCTGGTTTCGTTCGCCTAATTGTGTCTGTTAAAATTATTATAGATGTTTAGCTTATAGAGTTGAAATTGTGTTTTTATTAATCGAGTGTTTTTAAAGCCATTTTCAAACCTGGCTTTTTTAATAGAAGTTTATTATAGGCATGGATCAATAGAGTTGAGTATTTTGATTTTGTCAACAATGTATTTTAAAGATATGTAGATGCACTTCCTATGCATTGTCAATTGTACAAATTTCATTATTGATTTATTCTATCTTCCTTGGTCTTTTCAAACACTTGTTCGTTAAGGGTCATTACTTCTTGTTTCTAGTGTATGCTAAAATAATCCTGTATATTTAAGAGTTTTGAGTAGTAACATTTTCGTTTTCTATGGAAAGGTTATGGCATTTTGTCACTACTATCAAGTTAGATTTCGCTCAAACTTCATATTACGCTTCCTCATAGCTAAATTATTTAAATCCAAAGTCTGAACTAGTCTGGGGGAGGTCTGGGGTCCTTTTGAGGGCCTCCGCGATGCCTGTTGGTTCACAGGTTCTTGGTATAGAGGGGTTCTTATGCACGTCCTAAAGGTTATTAACGCTATTCATTCTTTCGCTGTTAGAGAAGAACACTGTTCTTGTTAGGAATGGAAGTGGAAATTAGTGTTAATTTCAATAGGTTACTCCTAGAAGGAGAGAAGCGATATATAAACCCACGATATGAACGCAAATAACGTCATTCATTTTGTATTGATAGCGTGATAGTAACAATATTAGCATATTGCTCGATGTACTAATTTTCTCAATTTAGGTCGGAGGGTTTTGGTATCGCACGCGAAGTGAACTCTGAAATAATAGCATATTAGGCTTTGTACTAATTCTGTAAACGCGTCATACAATGTCGAGATTGAGTTTCCTGAACCTTTAATTGAATCCATATGCTCAAGGATTAAACATATATCCGTTTTTATTAAGATTGGTTATTTGGAATAGTCATAGTCCTCATATCAAGTTCCGTCTAAAAGTTTTGAGAATTGTTAATGCTCATTAGTATACCGTATAGTTTTCATTAAAAGTCATTTATTAGGCGTCAACGCTTTCACATCGAAAATATTCCATCCTATGTGTCAGGAACTAATAAATATAAACACGCCTCGCATGTTTTTGAACGAGGGTAGGGTGTTTTATAAAGAAAAGGACCCTTTTTTCCATTTTGATGTTCTCTTTTTTTGTCGCAGTTTGAAGGTTAATGCCTCTAGTCTCTTCTAATTGTCTTTTTTGTGTCGTTTTTTTACATTACAGTTTTATGCATAAATGAGCGGCTCTTAGTTTCCAAGGTAGTCAAGATGAAGTGGATAATACCATAATCTATGCATACATAATTAGAAAGTGAGTGTTTTATTACATTCCACACATCCTGTTTGCTAAGGCTGTTTACTTAGTGATAAATCTGGTATTTAAATTACAAAATTATTTTTGGTTGCTTGCTCTTAAAAATTTTGTCTTTTATGGAGTGTGAGATTTTATGTAGTTAAGGATAAGGGTTATTGCGTAGATCTAGGTTTATGGTTAGTTTAGCCGTTTTAGGGGTACTATGGTGATATTGGGTTGGTTTAGGTTACTGCGATGCTGGTTTGAAAGGTTAAAGGGTATTGATAGGAATTGAGAGTTTTTTTAGGTGATTTGTCATCTTAGGTATAGGTTAGGTTACGGTGTAGGTAGGTTAGCGAATACGTAATTCTTTAGGTTCTATAGCGGTAGGGCGTTAATGATGTTTTTAGGGTTTGATGGCGGTGTTAAGGTTAGTCCTGGGGTTTATGAGTACGGTTGCTTTAGGTTTGTTAGGGTTAGGCTTAATAGGTCCTAGGGGTTTCGCTTTAGGGCGTGGTAGAAGGTATTGGGTGTATAGAGGATACATATGGGTGATTCAGTCTTTATGCGTTTATGGTAGTTCGTTAGGTTATGGTTTTATGGATTTAGGTTAGGTTTTAACAGCGTTACTTGCCTTTTTCCAAACACTTCCTATTGTGTTTGGTCCCTTCAGTTAGGTTGAGGTTAGGTTCAGGTTAGGCATCTTATTTTATGAAGGAAAGAGAAAAAGTTTATTTATAATGTATGAAAATTATATAAGTTTGATATATAAACGGTTTCTCGAGTTTTTTTTGGTGATGGTAAATGGGGCACGTTGGTCCATAGAGAATACTATATAACAAAATAATCTTAAAATCTTGTTTTTATTTGGTAGAAAATGATAATAATAATAATGACGAAAAATATTATAGATACTTAGGTTGGTTATGTGGGATCTAAATTTTAGAGTTCTTGTTATTATGTATAGTCACATAGAGAAATCTTAAGTATAACATTGTTTTTTTTTGCGGGTTATCTGCCGGGGCTTTAGGGGGCCTGTAGTCACGGGGGGGGTTTAACAAAATTTTATACATTTTTTATGATTTTATTTATATAAGATTGAGTTTTTACTCTCCACACCTGAGGCGAATACCAGGTCAGCATACTGTCATTTTATTTGTTGCTTATTTAGCCCAATTTAACATTTTTTCAGTCTGTGTTATTGTGTTCCTACAATTGTCTATATTTCTGATTGTCCATTTACCTTCATAGAAATAAATTAAAATAGTCGATATTCAATGTATTGCGCATCAGATGTGGGTAGGTTCAACAAGTCGATCTGGAAGGGTAAGTATGAATTATGGACGATGTAAGACCTGTTTGTTGGTTTTATATATTTTTATCGGTAAAACTTTTCTTTTCACTTTTAAATCTGTAATCTGAATTTTTTTATTTTTTCAGATTGTCTACTTACATCAAATACTAGTTATTTTGAGATTACAATTTGAGTATTTTTAGACTGAATAGAAACACATTTTCTTATTATAGAGTGGATGATTGAATAATCTGGATAAGCAGCATTTATAAGCGGGTTTATAATTAATTCGCTAAAACAAGGTCGATAGATGCCATTTCTGGATATTTTCGTCTATGTCTGGATGCTGAACAAACAAAGCGGTTAGGTTTATTTCAATGCATTAAAGATAGGCCATCTATTCCATTTTGATTCATCACCATTTTTGTTTCTGTGAAAAAGCTAAAATTTAATAAATTCGTATGGTTTGTCTCAAGATCCGGCTGTATGACATGTATCTTCCAATTTCGGTATTGTTGTTTTTCCTTGTATTTAACCTTATATAAGATTTTGTGTGATATATATCATAATGTCCCCGTTCAGGAATAATATTGTAATGGTGTAACTTTTATTTTTTGAATAAGCGTCAAAAAAGAAAGTCGACACTTCACTATTGTGATGACAACTTACGTGTGACATAACTAGTTCTTAAGAGGAAAAATTAATTTTACCATTCAGAATGTTATAGTATCGTAAATCATCGTTTTTATCTGACGAGTTATTAATTATTTAACATATTAAATCTTCTTTATGATTCTCTTTACAGCATTAAACCAAAATTATCTTTAGTCATAATGTTTCGCATATATCAAATATAGTAGTGACTTTATACGGAATAAGCTACGTACTGAAAATTCCCTCGTGGTTTCTTTTAATATAGTATAGAGTTTGGTCTCTCCATATATCCAAATATTATTTTGTGACATACTTATCGCATTATCAGGTGACGCTACATTAAAATTCAAGCCTTCTACTAAAGTTGATGGATATGTGTAATAAGTCTTTCATAGTTGATGCTCTGCCAGGATTTTGATGGATTCTTCCATACTTTTATTGTTCCTCAAGTTGAATATTCAAGGCCTGAAATTAAAGTACAGTTCCGGTATTAGAAATTGTTTATATATAAATAGCTTGTTCCTGATCGCAGTAACCCGTTCCAGGTTGATCTTTTTCAAATGTTGTTCCATCTTCTTTTTTTAAAGGATCAACTCGATATAAGATATAATTCTAGCAGGTGAGTAAAAAATTCATCCTGATTTTGAATGAATATTGATTAGCTTATATCACGGGACTGTATTTACAATTACACAAGTGCTTCTGTAAGTCAGCAGAGGGGACGGTTCATATTCATTCGGATATTCTGAACGTCTCCTTTTAACTTGTGACGAGAAGAATCGGTCTAAATATATCTTAGATGATTACCCATTCGAAAGATTATAATGTTATACTGGTACGGACGACCGGTTATAGAGAAACCAAAAAAAAAGTGCGGTTTGATTTTAAATGTAAATGCAAAAGCTAGTGGAAGTCTTCTGTAGACTAGATAGATGTAACGGGTATTGTACTGGATCATTCGTATCAATATGACATAATAATGCAAGTATTAAATGTATACTACATTGTGAAATGATGGTAACAAGGTAAAGTATATACGGACTGCTATGGCTCTCTACTTTACATTTTATTTAAACGGGGTAGTGAACATTCGGGTAAGAAAGGAAACTATGTTTTCAGCATTCGATATTGATCGGTTACGTGATGTGAATGCGCCGATACTGATTATGTGGCACGAGCGAACCGTTCGCTATAGATATGCTGTAGAGCGATCAAATAGAACCTTAGATAATTGAAAATTCTACTGGTGGGAAACTATTCATACTCGAACATGGGTGATTTGAACGTTACCATGTTTTGCGCAAGGACCTATCAATATGCATTCCCTATCTAAATCCTAAAGAATTTTAAATGACTTTTCTTGGAAAATGATAGTAAACCTCTAGCCTTCCTGTAATAATGAATAATAACAGTTAATGGCAGTCATAAGTTATAATTGTTTAGTAGTCAGATACTGATGAATGTTCGGGAGAATGCTTATTTTAACGCAAGAGTGTGGTTTGAATGTAATTAATTAATCGCTTTGATTTCATAAGTCTGTTGGAATAAAAATTGTAAAGATACTACTGGAAAACCATGGTTAAGTTATGTATATCTTTTCTCCAGACTGACCTTTTGATAGTTCATCAAATATTGTTGTGCTGTCTTAGAGGAGTGAATCACGCTTTAAAATATTGAATAAATGACGTCGCTTATTTATTCATTGATGTGTTTTGACCCCCTTACTTCGTCTAACTGTTAAAGAAGGGTAAAACTTGATTATTGTGCATCAGAATTATGTACTAGATGACACGATGCTTACATTTATATGCAGAATAGAAGAAAGAGTATAACTTACTTTAAAAGATTTTATTATATCGTGTAATCAAATATAGCCTAATCATTAACAAGATTCATTCAAGTTAATCGCCGTTGTAATCATGAAAATCGATAGTTTTTTTCCACAATTGAATTTCTTACACAGAGATGTAAATTTACATTATGAAGGTCATCATGTAGAGTCTGAGAGGTAGAATTTAAAAATCCCGTACCTGATATTTCTCGCCATAACGTCTCCTGACAGATCCAGTTCTGTTTCGATGAGTATCTCCAGTACGGCTTCTTCTTGTGTTCTTCTTCTGACTATTCGATTTTAATTCATGCAAGCAATTTATATTCTGTATAATACATTGGCTTAATAATACTCATCTTATAATTAATTCGCAACCCTAATTCGATTTAGAGTACTCTTGTCCCACGTATCCTAAAAATACGCTTTAGTTTGATCATTATCTTTCTTATATTATTAATAGTCATTTTACCGAAAACTTCCCTAGGTTTTTCAGAGGTTAGAAGGATATCCCATAGAGTCAGGTACCGGATGTATTGGGTTTTATTCAATAATCTATTATTATTACCCAATCAAGTTTTAACTGTTAAGCGTTACCATATATTTAAATCATCTCCTCCTCAGATTCATTTTTTAATACCGAAAATGCGTTGGTATATTTAAGTTAGGATAAGATAAATTCTACTTTCATATATTCCTCCTAGCTATGTTTCCTAACATTCTGTAAAATTTAAATTGTAGAGGAGCTAGGGTGAAGCTGAAGTACTGTCTTCAATAGCTATAGAGGGACTTGACGTGAAGTAAGAACTGGTAGGTTGGGTGAGTTTGAAGTATTTCTTTTTGATGCATAGTTCATAATGCCTTAATGGTTCAATTAATGGTATGTACGTAGTGTTAAGCTATTTTCTTGATAGATAATTTTGTTCACTATAGTAGTCTAATATTATTTTGTTTAAAGAATCTTCCTGAACGACTTCAAAAAGATTTTGCAATCGGTTTTTAATTCTATTGAATAAGTTTAACTAATAGCGCATTTATTAAGGAGAAAAAAACATCAAACATCAAACGTCTAAACATCAAATCATCAATACTCGTTGCACCGTTCGCGTTGTTGTGTGTGAGGTTGGTTGTTAGTAAGTAATGTTGTATGTTTGATGGTTTGTATGTTTCTTCAGTTAGTTGTTTATTGTTTGCCTTTGATTTTGATGTTTTAAATATTGCCGTTAAGTTGAGCTTTGTCATTATTCCAAGATGTTGTATTAGGTTGTATTCTCTTTTCACAAATGTAAACTGAATTTCTCTTTAATTTCTTTTTAATATTTTTTAACTTCTTTTGAAAACTACCTTTCATATTTCAACAATTTTCTTGTTCAATCGAAACACTTTCCAATAATTCTCATTCATACACGTGCATGTCCCTCTTTATTTATAAGTTAAGATCTGTTTTCCAAATACTCAGATATAATTAAATAACTATTCTCTCTCTCTCTCTTGGAAGAGTAGCCGTTTCTAAACTTTAATATTTTGATGATTCTTTAATTCATACCAAGGTTAAATTTTGGTTTCCTAAGTTTAAGACTAGATGGGAGGAAATAAATTTACATTACACACTTTACTATTCTCTCAAGAATCCTTGTTCAAGGATCCATTTTTATACTCTATGGAACTTGTATATAATTTTTACTAAATTAGGGAGAATATCCCCCATTCGTTATTGTTTGTTTCGTAAGATATTGTCCACAGTTTTATAGAATTTAACGTTCTTGTTAAATCTTCTATCTACTTAGAGCTTCGTATTCATATTTCTGGGCGAACAAATGTATTCTATGTTCTTAATAGGCTCTGTAGTTTGGATTTATTTATGATTGAGTCCTTTTCGTGATGTTTATACGTTTCTAGGAATCTTCCTAAATCTATTTTGAATGCTTGCAAATCATTTCGCAGTTTTCTTTTTAATAGGAGTACCGAAGCGAATTTAACTGAATTTATTCTATTAACTGTTTAATACGTTAGATTTATATTTTTATTCTGAGATTTATATTTTGCATGTCTAGCAAATCACTTGCCACTCTGAATCATCAACCACTTAGGTAGTTTGTGAAGAAATTTATAGTTTATATCGGTTTATTTGCAATGTGTAAACATTTGATATCTAGCCAGTCCTGTTTAACTTATCCGTTAGAAAATAAACCGTCTTTTCGTACGTAAATCTGGGGATGATTCCTGAGTGATTACTCAGTTTAATTATAAATATATTCCCCTCATTTTTAAACTGTGAGATAACGCGAGCTCTTTACACCGTTTTTTGATGGTAAACCCATTCCGAGCAGTCTTAGATGTTCAGTATTCCCCATTTAGTCCTGTGACTAACTCTCAGCGTCTTTTTCTAACTACTCTGGGTTCATTAAGATCTAAAGCCGCAATTTCACTCGCTTGTTTTTCTAATAAAATCATCTGCCGCATTTCTCTCTTTCGTATTTTATGTTATTAAATAATTTATATCATGTTGTTAATCACCCTTATCATAAACTTTTTACTGGTAGATTGTCTTCTTTTAATCACTTTTTTGCATGCTCCAATTGGACCACAAAGATAATGATTTCCTGTATTCCTGAACGATCCGTTTTCATATTTCACGATGGATGACCTACATTATTAGGTATTTAAAATGCTTTCTCGGAGTAAGGGTTTCTTCAACGCGAGAATTTAACAATCTGGACAGTTTTCGTTTTAAAAATATAATCAATTATTAATAATCATCCTAACGTTTCAAGTGTTAAGGTTATTGAATTTTTCTCATTGAAAGGTTTTCTTTATTGCAACTTTCGTTCTACATTTTGCAGTTAACTGGTGACATCATATATTTAAGAGGAAAAAACTTTTTTTAGGAATGTAGATTTGATTGAAATTAACTTGATATCTTCCCTATTCTCCCTGGTGGGTAGATTTTAGTTTTTTTAAACAATGTTGACGACCCAAGAATGAGTTTCTTCTTTACAAACAGTTTCGGACGAATAGATTAAAGAAATTGACTTGCCCCACGTCAGATTCTTTTGAAATAAAATCAGAAAATATTACTTAAAACTTTTATAGGCAAATGATAACGAATATAAACCATTTAGCATTAGGATCGTTATTGTTTTGTAACCGCGGAATCGTTGTACAAAATAAGCCGTATTTGAACTGAATAAGACTGAGGTGCACAATGGCGAGTGCGTTAAGGGAAGGTAAGGGGGCAGATAATGAAAGCTTGTCTTAAAGATTATGATGTCAGTCTGTCCTTCGGATCGATAAAAACTTATGACCTATTATACTCTATGTGTCACTTTGGACATCACTGATCATTATCACGATCTACACTACCTGCGCTACAAAGTAAAGTTTTTTCTTGCCTTGTCGGTTTGTTAACCGATCCTAGTTAGGACACTACGTCGGTGATAATTCAATAATAATTGCTACGCGTGATAATCACAGCGATCATAGCTACTATGTTTGGTGGGAATTCTGTGTTTACTCTTTTGTTGAGGGTATATTTGTTCTGTTCGTATATGCAGCACATGAAAATTGTCAAATCATCAGCCCCCTCCTTGACACAAATGAACTCAATCGGAACTAAAGGAAAGTAATATCGTGTTATTACTAATAATCATTTAATCAGAGTTCCCTTAGATGTTTACATTGCATTTAATATTCTGGTCTGGGGTGCTAAAGGACGAGGTTCCCAATGAAACAAATAAACTGTTATGTATAACTAACCCCTTATCCGATAAGCAACATTCTTATTAAAGTAGAGATTGATTTGTGGTTTAAACGGACCGGGTTGGGGCATCCGACTCTCCCAATTCTATGATATAGCTTTAGACAGTGTTAGGGTGTTTGTATGAGTGAGACATTGATGGTTCTTGATTATAATTCTGGCTATCTCTCAAAATGCTATGCAAGGATAAGCGATGAGCTTTTCCTTCAGATTGAGGAATAAGAGAGAGAAAGAAGAGATGATGGACTGACGATTAAATACTAAACTAAGATTGGAAGTATTTATATAAGTCCTTTATCACAGAGGGGGTTACCGGAAACTGTGCTACGCAAGCGCTTTCTAATATTTATACGAGAGAAAATTATTATTTTCGTCTTGCTACATCCATTATTAGGTCCAAAAGAGAGTTAGTAGGGAAGAGAGAAAGACGCATGGGCGCAGAGCCTTCTCTGTCAGCCTATTGGTTCGTAGAGAGGTGGACAATTCTTTTAATAACGTCTTTTGGATGCGGATACTTCAGATGCCATCCCGACCAGATTCTGTAGTTTGATTTTATTACGTTATGAAGCCGGCCTGTTTCAGGGGCTTATAATCTACGAACTGTCCATGACGTTTTGAACGCATTATATATCTTACTTTTTCTAGGCGTACGTAGCTCCGTTAAGATAATAGCGCTATAATTTTTTATGATAGAACTTAATAGCAGTTATTGCATTTTTAAGTCTCATTGTATTAACAACTAACATGCATACTTTTTTTAATTGTCTTTTTTTCTAATCCCTTAAGCTTAAAATACTTCTAACTTGACATGCAGTATATTTTTTTTCTATAGAATCTGTTTGCGTGGTGTCAACTAACTCTGGTTATACTACACTATTGCTATTATTTGAGTAATTGATTATTCTAATAATTCGTTTATCATCATTTTCGAAATGCTATTTATTGATACTTGTGTAATATTAATCCTTCATGTTTTATACCTGATCGTATTGAGTAAGAGATTTGTTTATTTATGACTAAGATAGAGTGTTCTTGCATAAATTGGAATACTTGAGGTGTTAGCAGGTCATTCCATGTTAAGATAGGTCGTTTGTTGATATAGCACGTTATCTTTTTACTTCCCTTCGAGATCTTATTCTTAATTTCGTTTTATTTGTCATGATGTTGTGCTAATAGCAAGCATATACATATATTGCTCTAGCCTACAGGACTTTCGTTATCATTTTCCAGGCTGTTTGATCTTTCATTTTATCAATACCTTTCGTTTTGTTTCTGATATAATTCATGTTCTTTGGATATATCAGATGTCAGCAAGCGAAGTTGTTATATTGCGCGTTTTTCATATCTGTTCATATATATGATTGCGTTTCTAACATAAATAGTATAATGATTGTTCTGTGAATAGATAATCTTGCTTTTCATTATATTTGAGTTGGGTTCTATACGGATTAATTAATGAATAGCATTACATTAAAAGTTTCTTAAGCTACTAAAATAGAGCATTCCTCATAGATAGGTTTTATCAGAAGTCTTAGTTTAGTTTTTTCATATGACTAGTTATTAAATTTTCTGAAAATATTTTAAAAGATTCATAAATTATCGGTTTATTTATCTTAATTTATTGTCTCCATTTGCTGCTTTCATTTTTACGTAATAGTATCATTCAACCTATTTCTCTTATTGTTTCCATTCGTTCTAAAACAAACACTGCGAAATGTTCATTTATTTATACGAACTCCTATCAAATTCATTCTTCGCTTGCCTTTTCTTAATCGCCGTTAAGATCTAATTTGTAGATGCATCCGAAGGTCGCTCGTGGATTAATTCTATAGTTCTTAATAGTATGACTCTCGTTAGTTTCATCTCCTAAAGTATCGAAACATCTGGGTCATCAAATTTCTATATTGATAAATGATCATAATTGCGTTTGTTATGTCATTGGTGTGGGAACTATTTATTAAACTTGTATCTAAAGTTTTGAAATGGTACTTTTCTGTGACTGCGAGCGGATTTTAAATGCGTTAAAATGTAATAAGTGGCCGGTAGTTTCTTCTGGATGATTGCAAAATCGCAACTTCTAAAAAATATATCCCTTTTTTAGGATTCATGCACTGATGTCCAGAAACATCGAAATCGGTTAAATGGCTGTTTCTGCCACTTGAATTTCTCGTAGGACCAAATACTGAGCAGTGTGGCCAACCCATAGCCAAAGTTTAGCATCTAATGAGCTGATATACGACTATGCGGTTATTTTTAGTATACTGTTCGCTTGAAATATATGGATTAGTAGCGTTCGCAGTCTTCTATGTGAGTTTGGTACTGGATCCCGTCTGTCTAATCCTACTCTGTTCTCTAATACTGTCTCTAATAATAACGGATCTTTTTTTAATAAATTAATTTTACTGGTCGTTTCTTTTAATAATTCAGTCCAAGATAACCCTGGATAGATGTAAATAACGTGGCTTGGATCATAATAAAAAGTATCCGTAGAACATAAGTTGTTCTAAAAAATTTTCAAACAACATTGACGCAAATAACAATGTGATCTAGAATTGTTAAGTATACGCACATTACTGGGTAAGTCATTTAACTGTTTTACAAATAATTTTGTCCAGGATACGTAATGCGACATGTCTTGTAGTCCTCTAGATTTATGTATAGGTGCTATTCTTAGTATTTATTTTATCATAGATTTTTAAACTATTTAATATGAGCATATTGATGCTATATTCGAAATTTCATATTTTCATTCCATCTCTCAGTCGTAGTGATAAATCCTTTACTTTTGTAGTAGCGAAACTGAGTTCATAGGGCTATGAATAAGACCTGAGTTTGATGTAAATTCCTTTACTGAGATTTTAAGTCGTACACATTTGGGATGCCAGTTGAGCAGGGGATGGATGACATAAATATCTAAAACTATCGCCGCAGGGAGTCTTAATCCATGCTTGTGAGATTTGTTGTTGTTCATCAACTTTCTAATATAATGAACTGAAGACATTTCTAACGTTTTCATTCCGTTTGAGGATTTAGCTTTTTTAATTTCACCATCGGTACGCGCTGTCCAATCATTTAACGACATAAATGAGTCCAGTGCGTATTGGATAGTTATGCATTACTTATTGATAGGATTTTTAGGATTTTCTTCTTGTAAAATTATCCACTTCTACTGGTTCCGCAGTCCTGCTTTGTTCTTTGCTAAGTACATATAATGTCTACTTAAGAACTCGTTTCTCATGTATATTTCTCTTTACATACAATAACAAAGGGTTGCATTTACACTGATGTATACATTTTGTCTTCTGGAGTTAAAATTACATTTGTTGTTTTATTCTCCAAAACTAATTCAATAAATCTTCTTTTGTTGATTCTGTAAATTAAATATTCTAACAAAACCGTTTTATATAGGGCGCTTCGATTGGCCGTTCATAAATTTTAAAAGATCTTTGATATTCATGCTGCATCGACATTTCGTTATAAACACGACCCAAGCGTTTTCGGTGATGTTTTCTGTAGTTAATGTAAAATTAGATATTATTCATTTTTTTCTTAGGATCTGTGACTCGGTTTGTATCTTGTTGTAAGGGACATTTTCAAAAGGTCTGCATAATCAATACACAAGATGGATGTCATGGGAATTGGTTTAATAATAACAGTTGTTAAATGTTGGAATTGAGACTCTACATGATAATTCGCCAATTCCTTACGCCCCCGGTTTATAGACGCTACTACATTTCTGATACTTATATTTCCGTAACTGAATAAAGATGATCATATAAACAAACTATTGCAATAAGTTATCCAACTATTGATCCGAGTTTCTTGTAGATTGCTATTCAATCACAAAATGGAAGCTCTAGATTTTCATCAGTAATAGAACTAGGATCGATTATTTTAATTCATGCAGATGGTAAAAGGTAATCATAACAGTGGTTAATGCTTTTCGCTGTGATAATTCTTAAACGGATATAGTTTGCATTTCCTTTTAGTTGATTTGAGTTTTCCATCAATGAGACGTTCTTCTCTGGTATCTGATTAAGTATTATCATAAAATTATTAATCTGGATCTTAGGTTTAACCTGGGATTCTAATGCTCTTCCAGGAGTCCTTTAATAAAATTAATTGACATGTCTGTTAAATATTCCTGTTATTATTTGATGACCTCAAACTAAACAATCCAATCTGTGCTATAGCACCATATTTAAAACATTGGCATATGTCTTTTTGTTTCTGAGTAGTTTATTAATTGCCGAAGTTCTGGGGTTCTTATATTTTGATGGAGTCTTCCATAGTACGGAGATAAGCTCTCGACTGGTTAATATTTAGTCTATCTTTGATTTTAGTATGTTGTAAAAGGGGATACTTTTGTAAATTGCAAATTTTTGGCCTTCAATTTATTAAAATCATGAAAGTCAATGAACATTGTATCTTTCGTTTAGTTTGAGATATGGTTGTGTTGTTATACTAGTTGTCGATGGACCTCACTTATTAAACCAATTTGTAAATCGTTTTGTTATTCTCCATCAGGTAAAAAACTCTTTATAAAATTCGCAATAAAAATAGGAGGAGTACTCCGGTTAAAAATTCCCATTTTGTTCTTCCATTTTTTCTTCCTTATATATTAGATGACCGAGTATATATTTTAATATACACATCCGCTCGAGATCAATGATTTGTTTATTGGTATAAAGTTGTGGCTTTCGGAACAATATTGGCTTTAAGGATTTGCCTTGAATTCCCTCCCTGCGAGGAAAATGTTTTGTAATTACATATGCATCGTAATCTTGATGATTTTCTTTACTCTCTTCTCTCGTGATTTAAGGGGTTTAGCAATCGGCTTTTATTATACACTTGAAGCAATACTATATATACCTTTTTAATCATTGCAAAATAATTACAAATTTAAAACAATGCATTTGAATTGGTATTAGTTTTCAATGGTTTATGTACTGTTTAAATAATTTTAAAAGTTTAATTTTTAGTATTAAGATCTCACTAATAGCGATTTTATACTAACGATTTTTGTTATTATCAGCTCAGATTTTTGGGATTTTTCGTTGATTCTTAGAATTTCAATATTTTTCGAGCTTTGATTTTTAAATAGGGATCTTTAATTTTCTTTCTTCTTCAATTTTATTTATTTGCTTTCTTTGAAAAACAGTTCTTTTATCTAATGAATGATAGAAGTGAGCTGGCTGTCACGTGTTGTTCTATCATAGAAGTGTATCGCATAAGCTTCAATTGCACGTTTATTGTGTGAAAAGTGTAGGGACTCTGTTCTTTATAATCTTTTATGTTCATCTTGTGTAATTGCTAACGATTATTGATAATTATAGAGTAGAAAATAGAAAAAATATTATAGAAATTTGCCTAAAAGTGAGATAATGACTTCTTTACAATTTTGCTCTACAACTAAAGATGTTGTTCTCATTATCATCTGATAATCTTTTAAAAGTTAAATATTTTTAACTAACTTTTCTACGTTAGAAATATCCTTAGAAATTATAACTAGATTCAAAGATTTCTCCTCGGTCGCACTTGGAAACCTATGAATTACCATAGCCTCTAGTGGGTTTAGTGCTGTCATTATGTCTAACCGGTACGAACGCACAATATTTGAACCAATTTAGATCAATTGCGAAAGAGTAAATGTTTGCGAAATCAGTTAGATTTCTTCCGGGAATTACTGGACAGAGTATTCACTTGGAGATGCAAAAGTTTGTTTTATAAATGGAATGATATATTTTCACTTTTCAATCGTGTAGAAGATGAAGAAAGTCGAAAGTTGATCATGAAGCGACGGATTTTAGTTACTGACGTCATTTTAAAAATATATCAACATTTCTTCTACATATATATGTAAGGGAAGGTCATCTACATTTGAAATTACTTTTTATATCATTGATTTTTTATATATTATTTTGAAAGCTTCCTAGTTTTGTTGGAGAATACTAACACATAGCGTATGTTACACAAGCGACGCCACTACCGATCAGGACGTCGGCTGCAGAGCATTCAATCACATAGACCTTAATAATGAGTATTTCTAAGGGCGTAAATAGGGGGTAGTTTATTCTTGCGCAGCATTTAAATAAATTTAAACTTTTGTCTTTTTCTCATGCCGTGATGGGAAATAGTGTTTTATCGTCCTGTAAAACGATCATTTTTACTTTTTAAACATTTTCTGATCCGATGATCAGCGATATGCGGCTGAAAGTGAATCGCCACTCTTAAGAAAATTTCGTTGTAAATTCCTCTGTTCTGGTGCTCTCTAATGCTATTTTTTCATTTCGTCTTTGTTTTTTGCTTGATAGCTCAGAGTTTTCGTTCATTCTAACGCCGTAAGTCAAACTATATTTCATCATTATTTATATTCATTCTTCTGGTTAAACTATCAAGAATCACCCCCTGAACCTAGTCTAATATTCTATTTATTTTAATGGGACAACGGGTAGCGTGTGCCTTTAAGGGGACAACGCTTGGAGTTTGGTTAAAAATTATAAATTTTATCTTCAGTTAATTAGACATTTCTCGTATTTATATTTATTTTCCTAGTTATTATAATATTTATATTGAAAGAGATATAATTATTATAAAATTTCATTATTCAGTTACTTATTATTATTTTATTGGGGGAGAACTAATCTTGGTACTTGAGGAAAATGCCCAATTTCGTTCCAAATTTTTCTGTCTGATCTATTATTATTATTATATGATTATTATTATTATTATATTATTAATTATTATATATTTTATTAGTTATTAAATTATGTATTATGTATCTTGGAAATCACTATACATCAACTGTGCACCTGAAAGTGTATCGAGAAGCTAACCTTCTTTATTTTTCACTTAGTAAAAGAGACCTCACGGGTTTGAATCGACGAACCTTACACACATAGGTGTTAGTTCAACGGTTATTCAATCCATCAAAACCAACGAAGAACAGTGCAGAAGATTGATAATAATCCATGTAAAACATCCTACATACTGATAACAAACTGTGATTTCTTCGATCTTCTAGATTAATTCTAAGATTTTCCAGATCTTACTCACAGTTTAGCTTACCGCCTATCAGAAACTTCAGTTTGCGTATGAGGCGGGCATCAGAGAGAATTATGGTGTTTACTACGAAGAAAGTGTTAATATTCATTTAAGTTAAAAAGATTAGAAAATTATATTGATTAAGAAATTAAACAACTGGAACAACGATTAAAAATGAACAGAATCTTTCTTTATTAAATAAAAAGACAGAGTCAATTAAACAAGAAATATTAATACGACTTAAAAATGAAATAAAGATCGAAACATACCTTATTCAATTTGTTAAATAGGTTTTATACAATTTTATCTTATTGAAGCTTTATGCTTGATGAATGTTTATAATAACATAGAAAATCCAACTCCCTAGTCAATGAAAGAAAACGAATAAAAAATTAAATGAATGCCTAATAAATTGAGAGAAGAACATTGACAGTAATGTAACATTAATTTCATTCCTTTTTAGAGTACTATAATATATTTCTTATGAATAAGGGTGGTCAAAATTTATGTCAGATTTATCTATGACAAGTGATATGAGAGACAGACGTCAGATATATATATTTTTTTTTTTTATTAAACTCTATATGAATATTATTAATTAAAAATTCCATTTGCACGATGGATGATCATTATATTCGTATAAAATATTTTAAAACTATCTTAAAAACGGTATTAATAGCACACTTCATGTAATTCAGATAACTAAATTCAATATTGATTCGGATAAGATTATTCTAATGCGAATATGAAGGCGACAGACAAAAATTTGAACAATATTATTAATAAATGAGGATACTGAAAAGTATTTTGTTGGAAATTTTCAATTAAGTGTTTCACCGATTAAATACAGTAATTTCTTCGATAGATAACGTGAAAGAAAACTTATCAATGTTGAAAACGCATGATAACATTATATTAAACTTTATTTTTGTTTTCATTCCTTTTAAAAGCTCTTACGATAGTAGCTATTTTCCCAATAAACCTCCGATCTGGAGTTCTAAGGATCAGCCTTCGAGCTGAATGAAAAGGGGTAGGCCTTGGAAAAAATAAAAAATTTATATTTTCACCATTTCAAATACGCACAACAACATCGTTCTTTCCAACTTCACTCCGTAAACAACATTTAGTAGTACCGGGGCGATAGCGTCTTCGGACATCAAATCACGAAGTGAAACGAGGTGATGGGAGTCCGTTTTCGAATACTACTGTAATAGATATATAATATATAATATATATTTATAAATACAAAATTCAGTGCATATGTAAATATATTAGTAAATATATTTTTAAATAAAATTAACAATTTCATAAGAATAAATTATTAATATTATACAACTTATGTTTCAATGAAGAATTATTTTAAAATTCTCAGGAAATATTTCTTTATTGACTTGTAAATATCCTTTAAAATTCAAATATAATTATTAATTCTTTGAATTTATTTGTCAATACAATTTTCAATAATGTAAATATTTCTACATGTTCTAATTTTACACCGAGCCGCCGGCCCGGACCCGGCCCCGGCCGCCACCGTAAATAAGCACCCCGGAACAGCCGGCCGCAAATTCCCGTTGCCCGGTCGTCCCTAAGTAACATAATACGGTAGTATATTTTTCTAGCCGAATATGCTGGTCCTTAAGTTCTGAGCTTATTTAAGTTAAGTTGGCATTACATCGGCTCTCATAGTAAAAACAAATTTTTGGGATAATAAGCTACAAGAAGAAGAAAGGTAAGTCTTTCAGACAATATTGGTCGAAATCAATACCAAAGAGAATCGAAAAACCATCCATCATAGTGTAAAGGGATTCGAATGGATGACTACTACACGTTCTATACTACATGTATATACTACCGTCTTAAGATTCTCGCCCACAAACTTATGCTCACTAATGCTCAGGTTAACTCTTCATAGCTCGTGTTTCAATTTTCATTTGATGCAAGAATATTTGTAGGGAAACGTAAGAATGCCTGGTTTACGTGTTTATGCATCCTTAGCGAAAATCGTGAAAATGGCTCCGAACGTAAGGAGATTCTCTTAACGTCTCGTAAAATGGGAATATGTCCCTTGCTTGCCGAAATTACACATTCTACCGAAAAAAGTAGTCCCTGTTATTAACACCCAGGGCAATAAAAATTAGTTACTGAAATCGCGGTTTTTTACGACTCCGTCAGTTTGATATTTTTTTGTTTTTTTTTAAATATATTCTAGTATATGACCTACTAACATAAATTTAAAAGATTGAATGGAAAGATAATCATGCAAATGAAAGAATCAATTTGATTTAAAAGTAACTGTTTGATAAACGAATCAAATGGTGTTATTATTTTTATTGATTTGTTTAATTTTCTTTTTTCTATATTTTTTATTAATTTTTATTTTTTGTATATTAATTATAATTTATAAGAATAAATTAATAAAACTATTATATAATATGAATTTTTAAATATATTTTTTCCATTTTCCACCATTGTACATTTTAGTCTGTAATATAATTGAAACGATAAGAAAAGGAACTGCTCTCGAGAATAACAATCCTTTGAAATGGAAAATTAATGCCGTAACAGAGCTGTACACATAATTTATGATGCTAAATGACAATTTAATATAGCAGATGAGCACCTTTTGCATTTGACGCTATGTGGTCTACAATTTAGCACCTCGAAGAAGACGGAAATTACGAAGGCGTGTAATACGGATAGAACGAGGAGTAGATTTTGGCTTTGAGGATAAGAATAGGCGTAAGTGTCTAGATAACCCATGAAGGCTTCTTAAGTAATATCTAATTTATAGATTTAATTATGGTGAACTGGGATCATTCTGAGGCGCCTAATGCACTTCTGTAATTATATAATTTTTTTGGTTAGCTGGACAGTCTAATAGGACCGTAAGCGGCTCCTAATATATTCTTCATTATTGATGAGTTACTGGACATTCTGAGGGTCAATTGCGTCTCTCTAATTATTGATTTTTTATAATTAATTAATGTTGAACTGGGAGAGGTCTAAGATAGGCCCAGCGGGTTCTTAGTAATTTTCATTTTATTTATATTAATTGACTGGGACAGTTCTATGAACGGGCATGGCGGCTTCTTATAATTTTTAATTTTATGTTGATCAAGACAGTCTAAAATATGACCATGCGGCTTCTTAAATTTATCGTATTTATTAATGGAGTTGCTGGGACATGTCTAGAGGCGTCAATGCGTTTCTAAATTTTTTATTTTTAATCTATATTATATATATAATATAA
>JABUQX010139730.1:7500-20259 GCA_015478945.1 Trachelipus rathkii
TAATAACAAAACATAATTTCAAATATAAATAATTAATCACTTACTAATATAATTACAGTCCGAATAACAAAATCAAACAAAGCCTATTAAAATGTTTTGAGACCGCAGGGGAGAAATGAAGGAACTTAGGACTCTAGTTCTAGTGCAATATATTAAAAGTGATAACAAAAGGGTTTCAAAATTTCCCCCCTTACACTTGCTGAAGAAATTCTGTGGCACTGAACATATCAAAAATCTTCAATAGAGTTTGCCTCAAATATCATTCATAATATATATTATTTTTATAAATTCTTCATCTGAAGCAACATTTTGAATACCAATAGTTCATGATTAATACAAACAACCAAAAAACCTGTAATTAGAATTCACATACAATCACAACAAAACAAAATCAGCAAACAAAAAATAATCACAACCCAGAAAGAGTGCCAAATCAATCATATAAAAAATTTTCATAGAATTTCTATCCATAACAAAATTCTAAAATTGAGTCATTAACACTGTATAATTAAGATGTAAACGCTATTTCTATACTTTAATGATATTTACGAGAGGTATTGAATTCACTATGAAATTTCAAATATAAAAATTCAACATATTCGTGGGTTTGTAAAGAAGGACGGCTAAATTATTTTCTTAATACATTACTTTTTCGTTGATTAGTCTTACATACTCTTAATTTTTAATTTATTTTTATCATATTATTTCTCATTTTTCTTTTTTGTTTATTTGTTTGTATGTATTGGTTTGTAATTAAATTGTATTCTTTATATAATTAGAAACTATTGATTAATGATTAAACTTTCATATATTGATAATAGGAGTATCTTCAATTAAAAAAAGGACACAGAGGGAAGGCCAATTTTTACTTATGATCCATGAAAAGAAAAAAAACAACACTTAGACGTCCCATTTATACAAAGAAGGCGATATGAAAACACGCGAAAGTCATCAAAGCGGTTTATCTTTAGACAGACATAAATACATAATTTATGACATGATTAAACAACAATATCAACACAATTAGTTATAACAACTTTCAGAAACTTTCAATTTAATAGCAGCATTCATGGTCTCTTAATGTAAACAACAAAAAGTAAACAATCAACACGATTCAAGCTATAACAGTAAGCAAGTTAAAGCGATTAACAAACAAGCCCTATGACTACATAAACCGTCCACGATTGAAAATGGCATATAAAACCGCTTCTCCTAACGCGCTACTAAAACAAACAAATTTAGATCACAGATGCATAAGATTGCTACATTATCAATAACAAGATTCTAGAGGACAACAAAGTCATATAATAATATAGAATATAGACTATAATATAGAATATAATATAGAGTCTGAGCTATAAGATATAAAATATGAATATATATAAATATATAATCATAAATAAAAACTCTCAATAACATTACATGAATATAACAGTAATATATAACACTCTAATAAATGATACTACTATTATAAATATATATATACATCAAATATATATAAAAAAAATAATTATATTCATTATTATTATAATTATATTAAGAATATAATTATATCAATAACTAATATCTAAATATCTATATATTTTTAAGATTTATCAAATAATATAAAAACAACTAATATATAATAATACTATAGAATATAAAGCCTTATCTATAATATATATAATCATATACTATAACTATAACTACATATATATACATATTCGATATATATATATATATATAATCATAGAAAAAATACTATGTATTGTATATGATATATTAATCTAAAATTCTAAAAAATAGTTCAATATTAGTTTATGAAAATATATTTGCTACCATATATATTTACTAGCATTAAAATAATAATAATAATAATATAAAGACATAAAACTAAATATATAATATATTATTATATAACTTAATACAAATAATATATAAATAATATATATATATATAGTAATCAATAATTAGTAATATAACTGTATAATAAAGGTAAAAGAAACTTCATAACTAATACATACAGATAAAATAAATAACCAAGAAACTAAAACAACATATATAAATAATACTACGCGCATAACATAATATAATAACACTAATCTATATATATATAATTTTTGCACTACACTATCACACGACTCTGTCGCATTGTGGATTTGTAGCAAGTATGTTATAACTATCAAACAACCACAACATACATATATAAATCTAATAATATTATATATACTAAATACAAATATATAATATAAATCAAAATATAATAAAATAATAAAATAGGAATAAATAGAATAAAAACATAATATATAATATGGCAATAAAATGTATATATTTATGCAAGTAATATAATATGAACTACACAATAATAATACCAAAAATATAAAATAATTAACATATATTAAATATACTAATACCTAATAAATAAATATATAAAAAATAATACAATTAATAAGCACACCACCTACATACATAAATGTCATAGCTATATAAACGAACAAAGTCACTTCTCACTCATAAATACTGCCTACAGACATATATACCAAATAAAGACATTAATGTTAAATAAAGAAAGTGTTTAAGCAGATATCTAAATCAGAATTGATGCATGTTGCAACTATGTATGACCAATCAAACCATAATAACCTATCACAATTAACAGAGATAGCCTATCTATAATAAATACATAATATAATATGAATTTACAGAACATTTTAAATTCTTGTATGTGTCACTATGATAGACTGACATCAACAATCTAACAATAAGTAAATAAAAAATAATAAATAAGATAGATAAAATTTATATCCACTAATTATAAAAAAAATAATGAACAACAATAAATAAAATATAACACTAACTATATAATATAATATATAAATACAAATAATTACTATATAATATATCTCATAGTACCATATTGGCGCTATATATGTGTTGTTAACAAACTCATCACAAAAAAATAGATTACCTAATATTACAGAAGAAAATAGAATAACTTAAAACCAAAAAAAAATATACTTATTAAAATATTACATATATATAAACAACACAAATATATATAAATAATATAAAATAATAAATAGTACTAAATCAATATTTACATATACTTCATAAAACTAATACTTAAAATAAACAGAATTCATTAACCGAGACTAAAAATTAGAATTTATATAATAATAAAACTTCCATAACAAACTTTATTAAAATAATATAATATTACTAATCTATAGATAAATTAAAAAACAAAACTAATTTTACAAATATACAAAAATAATATACATAATATAACAACTAAAACTAACTATAAAATAACAAACACATATAATAACAATATCAGATATATACAAAGTGGTGTCTATAGTCAAAAATGTGGGTAATACATAATTTTATTTCTTTCAATATATACTAAGTATTCATCTTTTGAATTAGTATAACTTATTTAATTATATTATCAATGTATTATATATATTATATTTTTGTTGTCTATTTATGTTTACTTTTTCGAGAGTTTGTTATTCTACTATGATTATGGGATAGATTTAGGTTATATTTCAGTAAATTATATATAATATATTATATATAATTTAAATTTTATATCTATTCAGATATCATGAATCATTAATTCCAATTAAGGACCAAATCATCTTACCTATCTGATCACATACAAATCCAAAGAAACAGAGAACATATATAAATAAACCAAAGATAAGAATGAAACGAAAAACCAGAAAAACATAATAAGAAAAAGCCAAGTCTTAAAACAAACACAACCAATAACATATACAGAAGATAGAATCGAGTTCCCTTTATAATAAGGGCAGATTAGAAGACGACAGAGGAACGCTATTTTATGAAGCAAATAATTAACCCTTTTTTAGAAAATATGAAAACGACACACAATGATAAAACACCAAATTAATTTCTCATTATTCACTAAACAATACAGATCTAATTAAAATTTGTTATATAATATACTTTTATATTCTAGCTTATAGACTATCACATTCACACCAACTATAAGAATAATTTAAACTTATACAGTTTAATACTATATATATGTTATAGATATAATATTATTAATAACTATATATATATTATATATAAATAATCCCATTGCTCATCATTTGTAAGCCATGACATAATGATTGTTCCTGCCTTAATATAATACAGTTTATGACCAAACCACTGATCCATTAGTCAGCGTAAGGAGAACGTTTAAGTTCCGAAACAGTACACTATTTTTCAATACACGAAAGAGTTGTGCTGTAAGTTAGTAGGACGCGTAATAACTTGCTCAATCACGCTCGTTTTAAACGACTTTAACGCTAACGCTAGAACGCTCGATAGCCTCTAGAGAATAGGTTAAAATGATAGTGGATGTTTATTTAATCAATTCAAGATAGAATTATATGCTTAGTCAACAAAAAGCGCACCGCGACGTTTTGTACGAATCTAGCCCTTATATAAATCGCGAAAACCCTTATTAATTATGAATGGAGATCAAGTTAAAATTATGGCCTTTTTATTTAATTGAAATATTTTACTGGCCAATCAGATATATATATAAAAATGTAACATTATATATATATATTAAAATAAATAAATATCTAACATTTCAAATACCATAAGAATAATAAATAAATAAATTAATACATAATAAATATAAAAAATGAATATTAAAATAAAAAGCCAATACAATAAAAAAAACTATTACAAAAAAATTATAAGTTAATTTTTATAATAAAATTATATATACCACAAATTAATTTAACCTAATCACACCGATAATTATAATATATATATATATATACTTAATAATATATATATATTAATTATTATATATATATACATATATAATGATATATATATATAATATAATATATAATATATACTAATATATATGTATAATAAATATTAAATAATATATATAATATTTATTATACTATATATATTAATAATTAATATTATAATTATATGTATATATATATATATATATATTAATAATATAATTATAATTATTAAATACATATAAACTATATTAATATAATATATATATAATACGTATATATATATATAACTATTAATATATTAAGATAATATTAAAATATTATATTAATTATATATATATATACATATATTAAATATAAGTATAATTATATATATAATATATATAAGATATATTAATAAACTAATAATATGATATTATAATATAATAACAATATATAATTATATATACACGAGTATTATATATATTAATATATAATAATATATCTATTATATATATTATATATTAATAATATATACATATATAATTATAATATATTTATTTATAGTTAAACAGAAATATAGATTTTCATTTCCATCCAATTTGTATCTTTATACCTATAATTATTAAATAAAATATTAACTTATTAATATATATAAATTAATTAATAATATACATCAAATATATATAATATAATATACTATATAAATATATTATATTAATATGCTGAACCATTTCATATATATATAATATACTAATATATAATATATAATATACCTTAAAGGTAATTATATATTATATATTAATATATAATAATAATATACAATATATTACTTAAAATATAATATTATATCTATTAAATTATATATAAATAATAATATACTATATATATATATATAACATATATATTAATATAATAATATATTAATATGATAATATAATTAATAATTAATATTAATATATAATATTAGATATTATAAATTCACTATAATATATATATATTAGTAATATAATATATAATATATTAAGAACATAATATAACCAATATATAATATATATATAATTAATAGGTAATATAATATATATAATTAATATATCTAATATATAATATAAATATATACTTAATAATATTATATATATTAATATAAATAATTAATATCTAGATTATATAATTAATATATATTAAATATTAGTTAATGATGCCAACAACTGGCTACATAATTCTTACTATTGGCCCAAAATAAGTTATGCAAAGAAATATATATTAATTTACCTAAATTACTTATAATATATAATATATATTATATATATATAATATATATTATTATAATATTATATTAATATATATATAATATTAATAATATTAATATATTATATATAATTAATATATAATAATAATATATATATATAAATAATATAATATAATACTATATATATATATTATAATAATATTTATAATATTTATATATTATATATAATAAATATATTATAATATAATTTATTTAGATATATAATATATTAATAATATTAATAATATATATATTAAGTATATACATATTTATATAATAAAATATATATTATTATTATTATTATACAGCACTATTTAATAAATAATATATAATAATGAAGATAAATAATATTACTAATTAATATAGAAATATAATTAATCTATAACCGTGAAAATATAGTTAAATACCCTGTAATTATCAAATGTACAAATCCCTTTTGTGTACGACCATTCACACTCACAGATAACTAATAAAAATAACAATAATATATATTTACATACAATTTTACTATAAAAACTATAACTATATGTATATTAAATAATATATATATTTTAATAAGGTAAATATAAAAATAAATAATTATAACTATAATGAATAAAAATAATAACTATAAATATAAATAAAATAATAAATGAATAAATATATTAATACTATAATTATAACAAGTATAATATACTATAGTCAAAAAAGAGTACAGAGTGGCGTCAACATATTTACTCATTATCCTTATATATATATTAATCTAATTTATCAATAAAATATTGATTATTTCTAAAAGAGCAAGTCTATTTAATTAATTGATCTGCTAGGCTCATAATATAAAATCTATTTATATAATATTTATAAGTTGAATATGTTTGGAGTAATAATATAATAACTATTGAGTATAAAATAATCTCATATTAAATACTGTGGGCTATATTATTCCTTATATATATATTTTGTGTATAGCCTCACCAAAAATTAGATACTTGTTGTTTTATTTGATTTCAGAGTTTAGCACCATGACACCAGTCAGTTAGAGACCGTTAAGAGAACGATTTACTGCCATATTTCTAGATATCGAGATGATATGTGTAAGCATATTTGTATGAAGCTTATGACAGACTAACGCCTAGACATTAAACAGCCAATAACAGTAGTTCTGTAAGGACAGTTCATTAAAAATCCTGACCCTCCCAATCTCTTATATATGAAACTTAGGACTACGATGATAAAAACGGTCTAACATATAATCTAAAAGATTCAGGATTCAATGATGTGAGTTTTTTTACATACTTATTTGCCAATCAATAGACCTGACTATATTGCACAAATTACCACTATGTGGTCATTCTAAGTTTTATAAAAGGCACTGCTCTGAGATTAAGATTTATCGTCACCTCATAAAATAATTTATTGCACTATTGGATGACTCAACAGTTCATACTGCAATTGAAAAATGCTTTGCTGGAATTCGGGGTCAGAGACATTTAAATGAGTGTGATATTAATTAGTTAAATGTGACGGATTCTTGAACAGTGTTAATCATTTGGAAAATCTGAAAATATGATAAATTATTCTGAACAAATATTATACAATAAAAGAATGCTAGTCATTGATAGTTTAAATGTATGAAGTAAAATTAGTATGGGTTAGGATAGATAAACTGGAAATAATACTAACATATTTCCATAGATCAAAACTACGAGAGAGCATTATTTATATAGTACTTATGATAAATTTAAGAAGTAGACATGATATCATATAATATTCCAAACAAATAAACCAGATTAAATCAAATATTAAGATCAAATATTAATAGATTGAACCATATCAGATCAAAGAGTATATATTAACATATACAATAATTAATACTAAATAATAGAATAAAAAGTAATAGAATATAACTAGTCATAATAAATAATCAGTATAATACTATTAGTTGTTAATAATTTCCTAGTTTGTTATAGAATACACAAAATATATATCCGAGAGATTACACCAACATCTATAGTGACTCAGTAGAAACAATAATATTAAGGATATTAATTTCAAACGTAAACTTAACTTTGGGGGGAGAGGGAGGTTAAAAAGAAAAAGAAATGGCAAGAAAGTTGTAATTGAGTATGTAGTGTCAAGTCTTCGCCATCTTACGTTTAATATCATAATAATAGGAACCAGTTCATGTATTCGTATACACAGTATATGTTCCATAAAAATTATAACAAGTAAAGGAATCGAAAAGAGAAAGTGCGACGATATTCCCTAAGCCAAATAAGAAATAACATATCAATAATTATTGACATACAAAGATAGTCAAGAGTATGACTGTTGGAAAAAAAAAGATCAAAGACATTAAAAACAGTTTAATCATGAATACCATGATAGTAAACACCACTAAACCATTATATAAATAAACATCAAATAAAACAAAAATCAAAACAAACACAAACCCATCACAAACAAAACAAAACAAAACAAATATTTATTAAATTTAATTATAAAGCTTCAAAACCAAATAAAACAAATAATTAAATAAGTATACCACAAAACAGAAAATTCAATCAGCAAAAAAGCAAAGAAGATTCTCTTAAAATAAAGGAAGACAAATATTCAAGTTTATCTTGAAAATAGCGAAGCAGTAATATTCAATGATATCCTAATGACTTAACAATAAATAAACAATTAACACTGGAGACAGCCTATAAAAACGAGAATCGGATGGCATCGTAGAAAGGCACGTAGTTTATTTCACTACACATCCTTGATACAGAATTGTTGCAATGATCTATATTTGGAAAACTTTAAAGTCCTTAAAACAAGAATTGACCTACATTGGTGAAGTAGAGAGAAAATGAAAGTAGTGAACTAGCATGACTGCAATAGACCAATATATTATATAACGAAAAAAAAAAAAATTATAACTCTAAAAAAAGCATATAGAGACAATAGGTGTACAAGTAGTAAAAAAAAAATTTAGAGGAGCTTGGATGTGTGAGAACTAAGTGCTACAATTTGTTATCTCGGATCGGTTAATCAGGATACACCATTTTTATTTATCACTCTTCTTAATACAATTTACCTGAAAACATTAACATCAAATATCTCTAAAGAAACTTCATTATATGAATTGTTCCTTGCACAATAAATGTATCCACCTTTTAAACCTATGCAGAGGATTTTTCAATTTTGGATCCAATCACAAAAAAAGATTTATATCAGAACCATCACCTAAAAATCAAGGAGTATATGGTCTAATTAGAATAAATATATAAAATGTTATAGTTATTGGATTCTTTTTCTTAAAAAGAAGAGATATTATAACTACACAAATTGAAAAGCACCACACCCAACTGTCTATAAGTTATATCATTTTTTATTTTTTATTTTCAATATTTTAATGTATATATCGAAAGTGTATTTTAAATATTATTAAATTTTTAAGCGAACAAATAAAAATAGTATTAACGCTAATGAGTCATCGAGGAGAGAACAGCATATGTAGAGATATGGAGGACAGACTTCGAGACGACAACGTGCGCAGACTAACTAAAATTCTAATTCCGTCCGTTTCAAATGGATTATGAACTATTTCTAAGATCGACATTTCCTATTTAATATGTGAGCACCGAATTTTTACATGAATATATTAAATGGGAATTATTGAACAAAAACTACTTCAAAATAATATCTATACAAGAGTGACGTTCGATGGTGTGGTGAAGTAAGAGCTCTTAAATATAAACCAGTTACTATTGTCCACTAAAAATATCTAATTGGATCATTCAACCAACAAATATAGAGAAGATAGACACAAAATATATCTACAGCTAATGAAAATCTAATCAAAAATTCTTAATTATGAGATAAAATACATACAAGTATACTACATAACAGTAACTAAAATGGAGCATAAGTACGCTAAAAGATGATACAACAGAAAAGTATACTCTTAAGCCAAGGTAACAACACTATATACATTAGTATAGTTCTATAATGAGAATTAGTACAATTCAATAATTTAATCATATTAGTAATTTTATTTATAAACTAAGGTATCTAATAATAATACTAAATAATTAAACAGTAGATAGTAGATGAATCTTAGATATAAAAGAATATAATAATACTTATACAAATACCTCTTAATCTTCTCCTCATCATTCTTCCAATATCCTTCAAACAAAACAACGTAAATGAAGAGCGGCTAAAATCACAACTAGCTGAAATTCAAAGAAAAGAGGAGCTTAAAGTATATAGATATACGATAGACAACAGCAAGGAAGGGGCGTCGATAAGCCGAAACCAGCTCACAAAAAGACGGCAATACCCATCACTCAAAGTAAAGCATAAAATTTAATAAAGCTTTTAAGCCAAAAGATAGCCTAATTGAATATACTAAAACAATAAAATCAACAAACACAAACAAAAAATACCAAAAAGATATACATCCGCCCTCACATGACTTTGCTCATGTGGTTGCCAAGATAAGATCTGATACTTAAATCAATGTACTAAAACATAAATACATTCATCAAGCTATAGCAATTACGAAATGTCACTAGGAGTCTCTAAGAGCTACTTAAACGACGAAAATGGGGCAGACAACCAAGACACAAAAAAACACATACAAATATAAAAATTGAAATAATAACTATTAATAACTATTAAACAAAGAAATGTTTCAGTCAGGACCAATCTTATTCTATTAATGTTGATTTCTCTGTCCTCTCTATATCATACATACACCAATGAAACAAGAAACAACAAGAATAAAAAGCAACCGAAACAAATAACAAAAAACAAAAAATCAAGTTACAAGTAATAACAAATGTAAAAAAACCTTAGACACAAAAAAGCAACGTCGAAAATCATTATACCCAAACTCCAATAAGCCTAACCTAAGTAAGATTATAATCGAAGGCAACCTGAATAATCACCAAAATATCCAGAATAGTTCCAACAACGCCAAAACCACAAAATAACAAATACAACAACGACAACTGATAAGAAAAATAAGAAAAAAGGATAGAAAAGAAGAAAACATATTAAAACAACTACCAAAACCGACATAAGCTCGATAACCAGTAAGCAAAAAAAACAACATTATCTCGAGCAAATTGAAACGTCAAATAAGTTATAATGTTTGCTATTCTGATCCTCGAGACAGAATTCTTCTCAGACCTTATTGGAAAATATTACATCAGATAAAATTATCCAAGAAACAAAACCAACTAATTAAATGTAATTTGAGAGGAGCAGGAACAACATAAATGCAGGTTGGAATGCAATAAACTTATTATGAGTATACATGATCTGCACATAAAAAAAGTGATAAAACAAAACTGGATATCTCTATTATAAAACACAATCACTTCGCCGATAACAAATGAATGTTTCAACCAACCATTTTTTCACTGACAATTTAATTTTTGGTTTTTATATTTTGTTTTTTTTTTAAATTTTTGGGGGATGGCATGTTGTTAATCTGTTGAATAAAGTGCTAAAGCGACAGAAGGCCTCCATTTTATAGAATTTCTCCCAATTTTTTTGTCTTAATGTTTTAAATGAACGTAGTTTTTTATTTTTCTGAGTGAATCTCCTAATTATTCATCTCTCTAAATATTTCACAGATTTAAATATATATATATATATATATATATATATTATACTATATATACCTAATATATACCTCATCAGTACCATTTAAATAGTGGGCAACTATCCATCGCAGTCTAAGATAAATCACACCTAAAGTCAATAGGACATATATAGCGATGGACCCTTCAACTATGGTAAGATCGTCCATGTAAGTAGGTTATCCCTGTGGTCCCAGGTAGGGTATCCACAATCCATTAACCCCCTGACACAATCCCATAGTACGTCAATTAACACATATATATAATGCTGATACACTTGAAAAAGCTTTCCGATTTCTTTTCTTATTGCTTTTTTTTCTTCGGTGGACATTATCACATAATTTCTATTATCATAAATAACCTCACATTCGGTTGGAATCATTAACCCAACGATACATTTCATATTCAATTTATACTCTTTCCATTTCAAACATTCTTAATATTTATATATACTATGTAACTTCAATTCTAAGGCACTTATTTTCTAATATATACGGTCCTCTGTATATATTATACTACTACGCCTATAGTAACGGGTATATTCTACACAACATACTAATATATAACTCGCCAATATTAATACATTCGCTATTAACTATAACAATACCGTACTAATAATTCTATAATTAGTCCACTATTCCATAATAGACCAATAAGCCAATCATATACAATAACTATAAGAATTATGCTGAGTATTTTGTAAATAGTTACAACTAACTGCAGAAAAATATAATTGATAACAATATTTATGCACAAAACTTTATCTTATATTAAAACACACATCAATATATCCAACTACGGCATCTTGTCTAATGTCCAATTTCTAACACCGCCTTTAACATTAACCATAAATTCTTATTGATACTATCTCACTAATATCCATTAATAGCTACCACTACCACGTATAGATTTAGTCGTCAACAATTGAACTTTTAGAATCTATATAACTTAATTATCTTAATTATTAATATAAAAGGCAGAACTTACATTAGTCTATCAATAACTTACTATACTACTAATGAACATCAAATACTATAACTAAACATGGTGACTCTATCAAGAAATAAAAACCATAAATCTATAAACTATCAATAAACACTCAATG
>JABUQX010139731.1:7500-27043 GCA_015478945.1 Trachelipus rathkii
AGATAGCATCTTTTTTGTAACCATAAAAGTAGGACACCCACTTCGCTTCTCTCTTCCGTTATTTATGAATTTGCATGTGGCGGCTGTGAAGCTTTCTACGTTGCCAGCACGGCTCGCCAACTCAATGTAAGGTTGGATGAGCACAGGGGTGTTTCTTCCCGCACCAACGTTTCACTTAATTCGGCATCACACTCGGCAATAAGGGATCACTCTCACACAAATGACCATATTTTCAATTACACAAATTTTACTGTATTGTCACAAACTAAGTCACCAACCAAAATACACATTATAGAATCTTTATACATCGCCAACACCAAACCTTCCCTAGCTCAATAAAGATAGCGGACCATACAAATTACTACTCTTTTAAGCGGTCAGGAGGTGTAATTTAGCAGGATTACCATTCCTTTCTTTTCCTTCGATTTGAAAAAGTAAGTGTCATCTGGAATTAAGTGTTGTTATTTTTTTGTCATAATTTAATTTACTAAAGTTACCCATGTTATAAACTCAGAAGTAATTTTTTAGTTGAGTTACATGATTGCATCAGTCATATGCGACCTGTTGGTAATGTTCATCTTATGAGTTTTGCTGCATCTAGCGTTTGCATTCCCATCGCTGAATACTGGTATGTAGCGTTTATAATTTAAAAACAAAACCTTTTAAAGTAAATATTTATCTTGCTCATATTATATTATTGTATGTCTCCATTACTTATTTTATATATAACTTATTGTTATCCTGTATTTATTACCCTGATGATGGAAACAGTAGCTTTCTAAACGTTGTACACCTATAAATAAAAGTTTCTCCATTTCGAAGGCCCTGGTGCTGCTTTTCATCCTTAAACTATAATAATAATAATAATAATAATAATAATAATAATAATAATAATAATAATAATTATAATAATAATGAAATAATAATATAATAATAATAATAATAATAATAATAATAATAATAATAATAATAATAATAATAATAATAATAATAATAATAATAATAATAATAATAATAATAATAATAATAAAAGATTCAATCATGCCTCCTGAAATGTTAATTGCATCTAATTTTCTGACAAGGTATAACTAATTGAAGGTGTAGAACTCATTGTTAATTATCTGGAAAGTTTTGTAAAGTCGTTTCAATAGAGTTCTGATTAAGCAAACTTGGCGTTATTGGGCGACCTATCTTTGAGCGAAGGCTCGAAATGTGACAAAGGTTTGTATCATTTCTGATATTGTTTTTTTTTCTTTTTTTTTTAGATGGGGGTTGGGATGGGAGTGGGGGGTTGAGTGTGACTTTGAAAGGCCAATAGAATGGAAGTGATTCCGAAGTTGATCAACATTAGCAAAAGTTTCAATGAAGTTGGAGTTTATCTATAAAGTTTTTTGCTAGTTTTTATTTGGACGATTTTTTATTGTTGCTCTTTTATATCAATGTTTTTAAAAATGGGAAAATGAGATATTTTATTTCTTTTATGGTTTTTCTCTTTAGCTCCATTTCATTCATTATTATGTCATTTTTTTCTTTTTTTCAGTAAAAGCAAACAAACTAAATATAACTTTCTTTATCTTTTTAAACGCTAATATACTTTAATAAGGTTGATAAGCTTAATTTCGTGGAAATGCAACTTCAAGTAAAAAATATTTTATTTGAGGTTAAAGATTTTTAATACTCTTGACAATGTTACAATTCATCATGGGAAATTCATATATGTTATGTGTGGTCTTTTAGACTCTAAATTCAGTTTCAATTCATTTTTAATTGTCAAAATGTTTTTCGAAATAGCAAATTTATTTACTCAAAGATCGTTTGTTATATAACAACTTTTATTACCATAATACAGCGCAAAAAATATAATATTTGGGAAGTCGCTTCGGACCAAGCAATATCAAAAGAATGCTTAAAAAGTTCAAGAATAAAGAATGCTGACCGCCTGGCATTAATCTAACTCAGTACGTCTTATATATAACTCTAAGAAAACAATTTTTAGAAGCATAGATTGATGGAAGTAGATCTGAGCAAAATATTGTCATTGCAAGAAATAATGAACAGTAATATAATAATAATAGATTTAAGATGCTTTATTCTGGAAACCTTAGTTCTGAAATTCCATACTAGATTTCTTAGAAACGTTTTCAATTGAAGCAAGATATAAATCCTTGGTGAAAATCTTAATTCTGGAATACCATACTAAATTCTTTGAAACGTTTTCAATTGAAGACACTCTTAGATTTCCTGGGAACATTTTCAATTTAAACAAGACACTCTTAGTGGAAACTTTAGTTCTGCAATTCCATACTAGATTTTCTGGAAACTCTTTCAATTTAAACAGTGCTCCCTTGGTGGAAACCTTAGTTCTGAAATTCCATGCTAGATTTCCCCAAGGACAGTTTTCAATTGAAACCTTAGTTCTGGATTTAAATGCTAGATTTCCTTGAATCGTTTTCAATTAAAGAATGACATCCTTGGTGTAAATTTAAGTTCTGAAGTTACACTATATTTCCTGGAAGTGTGTTTTTCAATTGAAGCAAGACACACTTGGTGGAAACCGTAGTTCAGGAATTCCATACTAGATGTCCTGGAAACGTTTTCAATTTAAGTAAGAACCTTTTGGCGGAAATCTTAGTTCTGGAATTCAGTAATAAATTTACTGGAACGCTTTCAATTAAAGCAGGACACTCTTATTGGAAACATTAATTCTGGAATTTCATACTAGATTTCCTGAAAACGTTTTCAATTGAAGAAAAACATCCTTGGTTGGAACTTTGGTTCTGTAGTTCCACAATATATTTCATGGAATCGTCTTCATTTGAAGTAAGACACCCTTGAAGGAAACATTAGTTGTGGAATTGCATATTAGATTTCATGGAAACGTTTTCAGTTGAAGCAATGTACTCTTGGTGGAAACTTTGAAATTCCATACTAGATTTCCTGGAAACGTTTTCAATTGAAGCAATACTCCTTTAGTGGAAACCTTAGTTGTTTATTTCCATACTTGATTTCCTGAAAGCGTTTTCAATTGAATGAGGACACCCTTGGAGGAAACCCTATTCCTGAATTCCATTCTACATTTTCTGGAAACGTTTTCGATTGAAGCAAGACACCCTTGGTGAAAACCTTAGTCTTTAACTCTATAGTAGATTTCCTGGGGACATTTTCAATTAAAGCAAAACTGTAAGTTTTGGTTCAAATCTTACTGAAGTCAAACAGTTGAATTAATAATAATAATAATAATAATAATAATAATAATAATAATAATAATAATAATAATAATAATAATAATAATAATAATAATAATAATAATAATAATAATAATAATAATAATAATAATAATAAAAATAATAATAATAATAATAATAATAATAATAATAATAATAATAATAATAATAATAATAATAATAATAATAATAATAATAATAATAATAATAATAATAATAATAATAATAATAATAATAATAATAATAATAAAAATAATAATAATAATAATAATAATAATAATAATAATAATAATAATAATAATAATAATAATAATAATAATAATAATAAGTAATAATAATAATAATAAAAAACTCTTTTCTCCAGATGGAGTGACTGTGAATTTAGGGTTGGGGGGTCAGTCCTCCTCAACCCCCAAAAAAGGTATTGAAATATTAAACAGCTAATAGATAAATCTTCTAACCTAAACACCAGGAAATTTTTCCAAAAATGACCTTAAATTATATTATAAAGGCATATTTTTGAATGTTTCTAAAATTTTTCTTAAAGTAAAAAATGAGTCTTCATAATGCGGATATCCGCATATGGGGATGCGGATGCGGATGCGGATGCGGATTAAGCCAAATTAAGCCATCAGGACAAGTACTAGAGGAAGGTTTATTGTAAATAACAACTAACCATATATATATAATATATATATATATATATATATAACAATAACTGCTCTTTCTTCCTTACATATACCATATATAACTCACTTTCTTTCTTTGCTGCTTAACTTTATAGCTATCTTATATATATATATATGCTGTATAACCTTAACAACTCATATGCTGCTGCTGCTAACAGCAACCAGCTGCTTGCTATGTAACAGCAATAACAGCACCAACAACATATATGCCTGCTACTATATATGTATGTAACTTATATGCTTAACCTTATATATGCTGCTGTATATATATAACTGCTGCTGCTGCTATACTATATATATCCTCGTGGCGTAGGAGGTTGACTCGCCGACTCTCGTGCGAAAGGACGCTGGTTCAATCCTCCGCATAGGAGGTTGTATAAAGGTTGAACCACTCTTGGTCTTTGACATTACTAGTCCAATTTACTGGAGAGTGATAACCAGTGACCAGTGAGTGAGGGTGTGTTAATTTTTGCTCTCCAATTTTACTAATATAATTTGTGTATTTGAGAGTGAATTTAGTAAACAAATTAGTGTTGTGTATCTAATTATACTACTGTTGTGTATATAACTACAGTCATTAACAATTCTTATATTAATTTTGTGATAATTTAAATTTGATAGCCTAACCTAGGCTAACATAGGTAAGAGATTTACTGTTTTCTGTGTCTGGGTTTATTTGGATTCTTAAATAGACTCTCTGTATTTAAATACAGTCTTTATTAATTGTTACTTTAATTTAGTGATAATTTAAATTAAATTAGGTTTTCCAGTCACAGACTACAGTTAAGCCTACCTTATAACTTTTATATATCCCTGGCCTAGGCTAAGCTAAATTTATTGTTTAAATTTTTAACCTATTTTAAAGAGATTAGTTTATTTCTTTTTAGGCTTTAGTGATATTTAAACTGTAGTTGGTAAAATAATAGGTACAGGTTAGTAAGCTAATAATAATTTAAAGTATGTATGCTCTGTGTAATAACTGTGGGACTGTGAGAGGTGAATATGTGGATAGCTGCCCTGTTTGTGTTTTGAATGCAGAGAATGTGTTTTTAAGGAAGGAGGTTGCAAGACTGAGTGAAGATATGCATGGATTGAAAGAAGAAGTATTTGAGTTGAGAAAGGAGGGAAGTGTTAGGAAAAAGGTTAGTGGGGATGTCGAGGCGAGGAGGGAGCGGGACCTAGGGGTAGAAAGAAAGAATAGTGATTCACCTAGGCAGGATGATGAGAGGGAAAAGGATAAAGTAGTTGATAATAGGTCTGCAGATGAATATAGAGTTGTAGGAATTAGAAATAATAATTTAAAGATAAGGATCTCGAAAATGCCAGTCAGCCTGTGACCTGCAGTAGCATCAGGTTTGACTGTCTTCCAGATGAGGAGGGATCAGAGTGCCAATGGTAATGTTGAGTTTTCTAAAGGGAAGACTGATACATTGCTAATTGGAGACTCTATGACATGATACCTAGATAGGACTTTTCAAAAGAAAAAGAAACGATTGAGAGTATGTTATCCAGGTGCCAGAGTGGGTGATATCGTGGATAGGATAGATAGAGAGATTGATTCTACAAATGTTGATTCAGTTGTGAATTCAGATGTGGGTACAAATGATATATAGGACATAGAAGAAGGCCAGAAGAATTAATAGCAGATTATAGGAGATTGATTCAGATGATGAAAGCTAGTGGAAAGAAGGTGCATAATTTCTGGGATTTTACCTAGGTAGGTGCAGGTCGAGGAATGGGAGTAGGGCTTTAGCCAAATGGGGGTTAGGAAAGTATGTTTTCAGAAAATATTAGGTTTTTTGCAGCAGTGGAGAGAATTTCTGGATAAGATCTTTTTGCAGCAGATAGAGTTCACTTGAGTCGTAAGGTGTTGGGCTTTTCAGGACCAACCAGTTTGGAGACTTGTTTGGCAAAAAACTAGGTAAAGTTGGGGTGGTGGGCTAAATCTGGATTATCAATGGTAACTATAATAGTGAGGAGATAAATAAAGCTAAATGTTGTTACAGGTTCAAATAATGATGATGATAATAAAATAACAGCATTTCAAGTATCAAATGTTTTTATACAAATGCTCATAGCTTTAGAAATAAAAAAGATGAGCTGATTAGTTATACCATAAATGAGAATCTAGACATTATTTGCATAACTGAGGCATGGGTTAATGAAGAATTATATGGAGACTCCTTTCAGGAATATGAAATAAACGGATATTCACTTTATTTAAACCAGCGTAGAGGAAAGAAAATGGTGGTGTGGCGTTTTATGTTAAAAGCAATATTCAATCTGTATTAATGACCGACCCCTTAAAATGAATCATGATATTGAATCGATGTGTTGGTAGATATTCTTATATACAATAAATCATATAGAATAGGGGCATTTTATAGCCTCCTGGCCAAGTCAAGAATTAGACGCGGAAATTGTGAAAGAAATAGAGACAGCATGCCACAGTAAAGAAAGGTATAGTCATAATGGGTGATTTTTAATTTTCCGGGCATTCATTGGGATTCCTTGTTGTCTAATAAGGACCATAGTAGTTCTGCATTCATAAATTGTATCCTTACTAGATAACATTTTGACCCAGATGGTCCAAGAACCCACAGGATACGATGCACTACTAGACTTATTAACTAACGATGAAAGTATGGTGGATGAAGTTAGAGTTGAGGAATTTAGGACCTAGTGACCATAATATAATTAGATTTAATATGAATCTGATATCTGGGCCCCAAATTGCAAGTTAATAAGGAAAGAATTAGATTTCGAAATGGCGATTTTACCAAAATTTCGAGACATGCTTAGTAAAACTAACTGTGGGATAAAAGTTTAAAGACCAATTGTTTTATCATGTGGGAACATTTTAAGCAAATTTTAATGAATATTCAGTCAGTATGTTTTAAAGATAAACCCATTAGGGTGGAAGAGAAAACCTGTTTGGTGGAATAGAGAGATAAGAGAGAAAATTAATGAAAAGCGTAGATGTTTTAAAAGATGATTTAGAAAATTATAGGAAAAATAGAAATGAACTTAATCAATCAATAAGAAAGGCAAAGAGAGAGGCAGAAATTAATTTAGCAAGGAATAATAGCAAGAATCTGAAGAAGTTTTTAGTTTTTATAAATTTAAAAGAAAAGAATAGAAATTGGTCCAATTAAAAAATTGATGAAAATTTAGTGAGTTCAGATGAGGAAATGGTCCAACATTTTCAATGCTTATTTTTGCTTCAGTGTTTACTGAGGAAAAGATGGTAGATAATAGTTTGAAGACTAATAGTTCTTGTATGCATGTAACAAATAGACTTACAGAATATGAATTTGATGTAGATATAAAACGTTTATTAGATCATATTGACCCAGAAGTAAAGCTGCAGGCCTGATGGTATATATGGTAGAATTCTGAAGAGGGTAGTACCAGCATTGCAGGCACTGTATTTGATTTTTAAGAGATCTATAACATTTGGTGAGGTACCGGATGACTGGAAAACAGCTATGTTGTGCCTATTTATAAGAAAAAGTAGTAAGGAAGATTTGGGAAATTATAGGCCAGTTAACTACATCTCTGGTTGTAAGGTTCTGGAAAAGTTAATGAAGGTCATATAGAGAAATTTTAGAAGATAACAAAGGTATTGTATGGCTCCCAACACGGTTTTTAGAAAAGGTGAGTCATGTCAGACAAACCTTTTTAGAATTTATGAATACATTACTGACTGCATCAACCGAGGAGATCCAGTTGTTGTATATTTAGACTTTAGTAAAGCTTTTCATAAGGTTCCCCACATAAGGCTGATGAAATAATTATTGCAATGTGGTATAGGTGGAGTGGAACATGGTTGGATTAAAGAGTGGTTGCGAAATAGAAAACAGTGTGTACAACTAAATGGGAATAAATCATCATGGGAAATAGTGAAGAGTGGTGTCCCACAGGGTTCAGTGCTGGGGCCACTATTGTTCCTCATATATATAAATGATTTAGACCAGGGACTTAAATGCAAGGTTTCTAAGTTTGCAGATGATACTAAAGTGGCCACCTCAGTTAGGAATAGTGAAGGATGCATAAAGATTCAAAATGATCTTGATAAACTTCTTGGGTGGGCAGATAAGTGGCAAATGAATTTTAATAGTAAAAAGTGTAAGGTTCTTCACCTAGGTTACTCAAATAAAAGTTTTAACAACGATATGAATGGGGATTGGCTTGAGTCTGTGGACCAAGAAAAAGATTTAGGTGTGATTATAAGCAGTAATTTAGTAACTAATCAGTGTTTGGAAAGCTAGAAATAAAGCTAATAAGATGCTGGGCATAATAAATCGCAATGTTGTTTACAAGAGCAAGGAAGTAATAAGTAAACTGTATAATAGCTATGTTAGGCCAGTAATAGAGTATTGTGCACAAGTTTGCCCCTTATTAAAGAAAGACTTAGATATGCTAGAGGGTAAACATAAGAGCAACAAGGATGATTTCTGGGTTTGAGGGTAAGAGCTATGAGGAGAGGCTGAAGGAGTTAGTGTTTTCTGTAGAAAGGCGATTTCTCAGAGGGGACATGATACAAGTCTACAAAATATTTTTACATCTACTGATAATACGGAGACTAACAAATTTTTCATATTAGAGCATGGACAGGTGACCAGGGGGCATAATAAGAAAATTAAGAAGAAAGCATGCCATCTTGATATAAGAAAGCATGCATTCAGTAATAGGGTTGTTAAATTTTGGAATAGTCTGCCAGAGGAGGTTGTTGAGTGTGACTCGATTGCAACATTTAAGAAAAGGTTAGATTCGTTTATGGATGGGTTGGGAATCATATAATATATTGACGAAGCCAAATTGGCGGTTTTTTAGTTGTGATATAGTTATAGTTAGATGGCATGTGTGACCATAACAGTTATTAATGCATGTTAGTGGTTTGGTATCATATTTATATCATTAGTTTTGACAGCCACATTGGTGGATTTGTAGTTACAACAAATTGACAAACCCTAGGGTGCTGTGTGGGTTTGCATGAGCATGTTTGGTAGTGGGTTGACTGGGGACAGTCGATAGGCCCATGTGGGTTTTTACTGTCACTTTATTCTTAATGTCTTAATGTCTTAATAGCAGTCTGAGTTTTATCTTCTTGGGGGCAAGAATTAAAACTCGCTGCGAAACTGTGGTGGCGATAGGCTTAGGATAGCCGTCTTAAAGTTCGATTTCCTGTAGTCCCCCTGTGTTACCCTCTGAAAAGGGGATACATTTCAAAGGAGTTGACCAATAATATAATATATATATAACTTAATATATATATATATATATATATAATATGTAACAATAACTTAACTTAATATATAATAATATATATATATTCTTTCTATATACTGCTTTATATATAATATATATATATATACTTTACTAATATATATATATATTAACCAATAATAATAACTATATAATAATAATATATATAGCATAATATATATATATATATATATGTAATAACTCTTTATATATATATATAATATATATATATATATATATAACATATATATCTCATAAAAATGGCTAAATATATTTCTAGAAATATATATGCTATGTAACAATAATATATATATGTATATATATACTATATATATATATATATCTTCTGCTCATATATATATATTAAAACAACAGAAATAACTGAAGCGCATCTTTGACAACCAAACGCACGTGTTGCTAAAAAAGTTGCAAAATCTTTTTTTCAGTGATCTTCCTCTGCTGTTACATCACTGCTATTGTTACGACAAATATTTAGCGTGTTAGCTACCGTTATAATAATAATAATAATAATAATAATAATAATAATATAATAATAATAATAATAATAATAATAATAGCTATAATAATAATAATAAACAATAATAATAATAATAATAATAATAATAATAATAATAATAATAATAATAATAATAATAATAATAATAATAATAATAATAATAATAATAATAATAATAATAATAATAATAATAATAATAATAATAATAACAATAATCATCTTTGAAAGGATAAGACATGGAGGGTATGGAGGGTAACTGTGGATTTAGGGGGTGAAGGGGACAGACTTCCCCAAACATAGAATTGAAAAATTGACCTTTATAATAGATAAATTCTGTAACCCATGTATCAAAAACAAATCCAAAATATTTCTTGTAAAATCCATATATAAGAACTCTTCTGGATTTTTCTGGTGTGTCGGTGATGTCTTATTTACTGCAATCCATAAAATATTTTGAACATAAAAATATTCTCAAGCTACGTCCACAGGGGGAGAAGGCACACTGTAAAGCTGTTGAGCTGGTATCTCCTCAATTAAGATACCGTCATAGATGAGAGAGAGAGAGAGAGAGAGAGAGAGAGAGAGAGAGAGAGAGAGAGAGAGAGAGAGAGAAAGAGAGAGAGAGAGAGAGAGAGAGAGAGAGAGAGAGAGAGAGAGAGAGAGAGAGAGAGAGAGAGAGAGAGAGAGAGAGAGAGAGAGCTGTACACTCTTACTTATAGCCTTTCAAGTTTTTGAAACGTCTTTGACTTTATAAGCATCTTGAACCCGACATCATTTTAAAATTTGAGGAATTAATCTAAGTACACTGTAAATTCGAAGGTGTCCTACGTTAATTCAAAATTTGAATTCATTTTTATTTATGCTTATAATTAGAAAGTTATCTGAACTATATTTGAATTCAGTTTTATTTATTCTATAAATTTTAAAGTTAACTTGAGTTAACCAAAATTTGAGCCCGATTTTACATACGCTATAACTTTGAAAGTTATCTGAACTAAACTTTAATTCAGTTTTATATATGCTGTAAAGAGTTATATGAACTCAATTTGAGTACTCATATTTTTAGTTCAACTTTAAAATGTAACTTAAATTTGAAAGTTATCTGAACTAAATTTGAATTCAGTTTTGCTTTCATAAATGCTATAAATTTGAGTTATCTGAACTCAATTTGAGTTATTCATATTTTGGGATCAACTTTATTATTATGCAAATTTGAAGTTATCTGAACTCAATTGAAGTTCAGTTTTATATAAACTATAAATTTATATATGCTATAAACTTGAAAGTTATCTGAACTAAATTTGAATTCAGTTTTAAATATTCTATAAATTTTAAAATTATCTCAATTTGAGTTAACCAAAATTTGAGCCGATTTTACATATACCATAAATTTGAAAGTTATCTGAACTAAATCTGAATTCAGTTTTATATATGCTACAAATATAAGTTACATGAACTTAGCTTGAGTACTCAAATTTTCGATTGGAAAATCCGAAAAAAAGTATGTAAAACCCCAAAATATTACTGTATTTGCTTTATGTTAACAATTCAGTTTGTTGTTGTTGTTGTTGTTGTTGTTGTTGTTGTTGTTGTTGTTGTTGTTGTTGTTGTTGTTGTTGTTGTTGTTTGTTTTTGTCGTTGTTGTTATTGTTGTTGTTGTTGTTGTTGTTGTTGTTGTTGTTGTTGTTGTTGTTGTTGTTGTTGTTGTTGTTGTTGTTGTTGTTGTTGTTGTTGTTGTTGTTGTTGTTGTTGTTGTTGCTGTAATAATTCAAAATTGATTCACTAAATCGTCTTTCGACATCAAACAAATTAATTTTCATAAACGTTAGCTTATAATTTAATGTTCAAAGCCTTAGTTTAAATATCAATCAAACACAAGTAACTTTAGACTATTAATTAATAATAAGTAATTGCTCATAGACACGTCCTTTGCTATACCTAGTGAAAATTTATATTACTTTTATAATAACTTAACATTAACGTAAGAGAAATATAGCTTTAACGTAACTTATTTAACTCACCAGTAACTTAAGAGAAACATAGCTTTAACATAAATTAACTTACCAGTAACTTTAGAGAAATGTAGTTTTAACGTAACTTATTTAATTTATCAGTAACTTAAAAGAAATGTGCTTTTAAAGTAACTTATTTAACTTACCAGTAACTTAAGAAAAATAAATATAGTTTTAATTTAATTTATTTAATTGCCAATAATTTAAGAGAAATATAGTTTTAACGTAGCTTATTTAACCTACAGTAACCTAAGAGAAATATAGCTTTAACGTAGCTTATTTAACTTACCAGTAACTTAAGAGAAATATAGCTTTAACGTAACTTATTTAACTTACCAGTAACTTAATCTAAGATCGATAACCTAAATAAATATTAGTATTGGTTAAACTATAACTAAATTTAATATTTTCCCTCAGAAAGGCTATAAATTACTGCCATCTTCCATTTCCTTCCTTAAGGAAGAACAATGGATAAATTTTTCAGAGCTCAAGAAAAATTAAAAATAACTATGACGCCATAAGCCGGATTTTATCAAACATTGAAATGCAGTTCCCATAATTGATGAATTTGATATACTGAACCATACATTTGATATTATTTGACCAACATTGCATCTCCACTTATCGTTGCAATCATATTTAAACTACTACTTAGTACACCATACATAACCCTACAATATAAACAATTATGAAATAGGTACCATATATGCATTAAAATATCTTTATATATATCTTATAAAACTACTATTCATTCATATCATACGAAACCATTCACATAAAACCATCATAAACCATCTTTGTATTTAAATATGTATACTGAATTTATATTTAATGTACCATTTAACTTAAACCACATCCATGAACGTGCTTAGCACTACTATACACCCATATATGCTGTTAGAATATATATCTTTACATTCCTGTTCGAAACTACCCATTCCCCATACACTACATGACACTCTTATTAACTTACACTTAAAACTTATTATATAACCATTAATGTATTAAAATGTACCTCTGTATTACTATTAAAACTACAATTCATTCGTATTACACAAAACTATTTCCCCAGAACCACTTAACAACCATTAAATTATAATATAAATAATACCACCAAATACCTCTTGAAGGTTACCATTTGTTCACAACTATTTTTATATAATACCATTAAAATATAAAGCATACCATTAAATAATATTTCTTGAAAGCTACCATTTACTTAATACCATTAATCTATTAATATATATATATATATATATATATATATATATATATATATATATATATATATATATATATATATATATATATATATATAACTGATATATATATATATATATATATATATGCTGCTATATATATATAAATATATAGTAACATACATACTCATAACAATAACATATGTGGATATATATATCATATATAACCAACTGTAATAATATATAGCATATAATAACAACTATGCTGCTGCAACAACCAACAACAACAACTTAATATGCTGCTATGCTATATGCTACTATATATATATATATATATATATATATATATATATATATTAAAAACTACCTTACACTTCCTCAGATCTTTTTCTTTTATATAAATCTCAAAACAATGTCTGTTGTTCTGAATACTATTGGTAACACCAATATATAAATACACATACAAACAAGCCCATACACGCACACACGTATATACATACAGAGGATCCGCCACTCACATGCATTCAGCCAAACTTTGTACACAAATAGAGTAAACATATTCAATATATTCTACCATGACTTTGTTAAAAAATAATAATCACAGTGGATATACAATATTAAAACACATACTAACATTTGATCTTTTAGATATATATATATATAAGATATATATATATATATATCTATATTTATAACTTGCATAATATATATATATATATATATATAATAACATATATATATATATATGCTCTATGCTATATATATATATATATATATATATATACAAAAAACGGTTTTGGGAACGCGTCTTATGCTAAAAAAATAGTTTTTTTCTTTTTTTTTTACATAATAGTAAATAATTATATATATTTTTTGCTATTTAGAGCCAATTTCTTCTTTGAAATATTTTTTCCTCTTATAATTGTACTTTATAAATGGCTGATTTAATGACGTAGGTATCCAGCTTGGTACTATGAGAGAGAGAAGAGAGAGAGAGAGAGAGAGAGAGAGAGAGAGAGAGAGAGAGAGAGAGCAGTATCCGTTGTAAGAGAGAGAGAGAGAAAGAAACAGTATCCGTTGTAGAGAAGAGCAGTATCCGAGAGTAGAGAGAGAGAGAGATTTGCAGTATCCGTTGTAGAGAAAAGAAGTATCCGTTGTAAAAAGAGAGAGAGAGAGAGAGAGGAGAGAGAGAGAGAGAGAGAGAGAGAGAGAGAGAGAGAGAGAGAGAATATAAAAAGGTAGGCAATATAAAATTGTACAAAAACAAAAGACAAGTTTTCGGAAGGTCTGCACCCACCTTCCTTCTATTAAGTCTCTTAGCTGCAATTAAATGAATATGCTTGACGTCATTAGATAATACCGAGAGCGAGAGAGAGAAGAGAGAGAAGAGAGAGAGAGAGAGAGAGAGAGAGAGAGAGAGAGAGAGAGAGAGAGAGAGAGAGAGGAGAGAGAGAGAGCAATGGAGGAAATATTTAGCATCAAAAGATTAAAATTCGCAGAAGCTTCCATCATTCTTTGTCTTGTGTGCCAAGAGTGTTTTTTTTTACTACTGAAATTTTAAAAAGGGCTGCTAAAAATAGTTTAAATTATATATATATATATATATATATATATATATATATATATATATATATATATATATATATACTATATACTATATATATATATATATATATATATATACTCTATATAAAAGACGATAATTGTATTGTGTATCCTGAATGAATGCATTCCTTCAGCAGGAGGGAATGGTTGAAGTTTATAGCCAGTAAGGAAACAGGTTACCAAGGCTTGGTGCAAGTTCAGAAGCACAAGTTTTGAGGACCACAGGAGGGATAGCTTCAGGAGGGATAGCTTCAGCACTCTCCGCCTTCTTAGTGTTAAGCTCAGAGAATGCAGGAATAACATACTTTTTAATGAGTTGAAAGAAGTCGGAGAAAAGGAATCGTCCAGAGTGGAATTAGAGGGAAAAGTTTGGTAGTTCCACTTTGCAGAAGGATTAAGACAGGGCTGTGCCGACAGAATACAGAGGAGGAGATAAGAAGAAGAAAAGTTAGAGAACCATTTTAAAATTGCAAACTGTCAGAAAGATTTTGAGGTAGAAAACCAGAAAGATTGTTGCAATTTCTACGAAGAAAAGTTTACAGAGTTTCGAAGAGCTGATTTATTGCCAATCAGGGATGAATGTATTAAATCAAGAGTTTCTGGATTTGAAGACAACTATAAGTTCTAATAAACCAAGATTTATCACTGTTAGTTCAAAGGATAGAGAAAAAACGTATGCATACACACACACGCACATACACACACACGCACATACACACACACACTCACAAATATATATATATATATATATATATATATATATATATATATATATATATATATATATATTTATATACTCTGCTGCTGCTATATGCTTTAGACACTCTAACCTATATATATATATATATATATATATATATATATATATATATATATATATATATATATATATATATATATATATATAAATAAAAAAAAAAAAAATATGTTTTTTGAGAAAAGTGAAAAAATGTCTGTTTAAAATTAAATTGTTTTTGAGTGCTTAATATAAATATTTTGAGTCAAAAATTTATAAGAACATTAATATAGATGATGTAAACACCACACAGTAAAACAAATATTAAAAGATTGATTTCAAAGGCAAAAAACAAAAAAAAAAATAACAAAAAATAGAAAGGAAAAAAAACAGAAAACAAATAAACCAAAAAAAAACAAACATATTTTATTGGTTTTTGTTTTTTTCCGCCCTGGGTTTTTGGCACTGAGTGTTTGGAATCAGGTTTACGTTTTAGTTATGGGGCATAAGGTTTTCGGTACTGGGAATTGGTCATCAGATTTTTATTACTAGGTATTGGTCATCAGGTTTTAGGTACTGAATATCGGACATCAAGTTTTCGGTACTGGGATTTGGAATTCAAGTTTTCAGTACTGTGGATATCGTACACATCATGTTTTGGGTATTTAGATTTGGGTATCAGATTTTGAGCATTGGGTAATTGGTTATCAAGTTTTCGATACTGGGTATTGGTTATAAAGTTTTGGGAAATGCGTATCAAGCATTTAGCTTGACAAGTGGATATTGGTCATCAGGTTTTTGGTACTTAGTATTGGGCATCAGATTTCCATACTGAATATTTGGTTATCAGATTTTGAGTGCTCGGCATTGGAAGTCAGGTTTTGGGAGCTAGGTGTTGGTCATCAAATCTTGTGTACTAAGTATTGGGCATCAAATTTTGGATTCTGAGTATTAGTTATCATGTTTTAGAGACTTGGTAGTGGGATTCAAATTTCGGATACTGGTAACTGGGCATCAGGTTTTGAGTTCTGAGTTCTGGGTATCAGACATCAAGGTTTGGGGACTGCGTATTGGGCATCAAATTGAGTCGAGCCGATAGGCAGCAATTTTGGCACGCTTGGTCACAAGGAATTGCGCATCAAGTTTTGGGCATTGGGTATTGAACACAAGGATTAGGTACCAAATTTGTACACTGGATATTGGGCATTGAGTCTTGGGCATAAGTATTGGGTATAAAGAATCAGACTCGCTCCATTTGTATCAACAATTCATTTTCGATACAAAGTGTTAAAATCACATTTAAATACAATGTATTTTTTTTGTTTATTTTGTACTTTTTTTTTGTTTATTTTGTTGTTTTTGTATTTAAAAACTAAATTAAAATTGCAGCAATAAATTTAATTTATTATAATTTTATATTTATTTAATTTTCCAATTAGATTAATTATTCATTATAAAAAATAAACAATTATTATTATTATTATTATCTATATTTTTATATATGTATTATTATTAGGAAAATAAGGGTGTAATTATTATTATTATTATTATTATTATTATTATTTTTGTGTATGTGTGTGTGTGTGTGTGTGTGTGTGTATTATTATTATTATTATTATTATTATTATTATTATTATTATTATTTTTATATTATTATTATTATTATTATTATTAGTGTGTGTGTGTGTGTGTGTGTGTGTGTGTGTGTGTGTGTGTGTGTGTGTGTATTATTATTATTGTCTATGTTATTAAAATAGGCTTCATTGTGAGTATTATTATTATTATTATTATTATTATTATTATTATTATTATTATTATTATTATTATTATTATTATTATTATTATTATTATTATTATTATTATTATTATTATTATTATTATTATTATTATTATTTTATTATTATTATTATTATTATTATTATTATTATTATTATTATTATTATTATTATTATTATTATTATTATTATTATTATTATTATTATTATTATTATTATTAATAATAATAGCAATAAGAAGAAAAAATAATAACACAATAATAACAATAATAATGTATATGTTTAATAATATGTGTAATAATTAGTACCTATAGTCATGGTTATGACATTGTAACCAGTAATAATAATAATGTAATGTAATGTAATTAATAATGTAGTAATAATAATAACAATAATGTAATATATAAAATAAGCATATAATAATAATAATAATAATAAAAATAATAAATAATCAACAATAATAATAATAATAATAATAATAATAATAATAATAATAATAATAATAATAATAATAATAATAATAATAATAATAATAATAATAATAATAATAATAATAAAAAGATTAATATAATAATAATAATAATAATAATAATAATAATAATAATAATAATAATAATAAAAAGATGAATATAATTTTATTTATAATTTTTTTTTTTGCTTTTAGAAAGAAAATTTACTCCAAAGGAATTAGAACTGCCTTCGAATAAATAAATAAATAAATAAATAAATAAATGTAAATTTTTTTGTTAGCAAGATTGTTACTAAAATGGTATCAAATTATACTAAAATGGTATCAAATGGTATCAAAATGAAGACTAAAACTGAGCGAAAGCTGAATTAAAAAAATAGTTAATATTATAATAATTGCATAAAACAATGTAACAATTTTACCAAATATTGTACCAATTGTATCAAATTTAGTTCCAACTTTACAATATCAAAAAAGGCGACACTATTTAATCAATTATTATAATTATTATTATTATTATTATTATTATTATTATTATTATTATTATTATTATTATTATTATTATTATTATTATTATTATTATTATTATTATTATTATTATTATTATTATTATTATTATTATTATTATTATTATTATTATTATTATTATTATTATTATTATTATTATTATTATTATTTGAGTGAATAATATGCTCCATGATTGCAATATTTTAAATTATAGTAATCACACTAATAATGTGGTTGTCTTTTATTTATTTTATAATTACAATAAATAATATTACAATAATGAAAACCAGAAATTTCTAATGGTAACTAGTTATTAAAATCAGCAACTTATCAATAATTTTAATATTATGGCTATATATGATTATAACTAATAAAATAACTAAAAAATTGGTTATGATTATAACAAATGATATAACTAAATAAGAAATCAGTTATGATTAAAACCATTAAATAACTAAAAAAATCGGTTATGATTAAAACCAATAAAATAACATCAAAAAAATTGGTTATGATTATAACCAATGATATAACTAAAAAAATATCGGTTGTGATTAAAATAAATAAATAACTTTAAAAAAATCGGTTATGATTAAAACCAATAAAATAACTTTAAAAAAATTGATTATACCTAATGAAATAGCTAAAAGATATCAGTTATGATTAAAATCCAAAAATAACTTTAAAAATAATCGGTTATGATTAAAACCAATAAATAATTTAAAAAAATTGATTATGATTATAACCAATGAAATAACTAAAAAAATCGGCTATGATTAAAACTAATTAATAACTAAAAAAATCGGTTATCATAATAACCAATGAAATAACTAAAAAACAATTGATTAATTAATAAAAGCGGTAAAATATACCTGGTTAATTATTATAATTAACAACTTTATTCGTTTATCAGTAATGGTATCTATTCTAGTTACCATCTAATTTATAACTATCGTAGTTACAGATGTTGTTATCAGTATAGTGACATTTGCGTCAACTGGTTCATTATTATGACTGGTTAAAATACACCTGAATAATTATTATAATTAATTATAAATTCATATATCAACAACATTATACTGGTTAATACATAAATTAAAATACCTTAGTGACTGATGTAATTATCAGCATAGTGGCCTTGGGGTCAACTGGTAAATTTTATTACTGGTTAAATACACTTGGTTAATTAATAAAACTAATATATTTATACACCAGTAATACTATATTGGTTACTATTTAAATTATAATTACCAAAGTAACCGGTATCATCATAATCGTTAACTAGTTAAAATATACCAGGTTAAGTATTAGAACTAGCAGTTTATTCATATACTATTAATACCAAAGTGGTTAATAGTGGTTACTATGTAAATTAAAATTACCATTGTAGACGAAATCATTTTAAATGTATTGACATTTAGGTCGGCTAGTTAAAATACAGCTGGTTATTTATTATAATAAACATATTCATATACCAATAATATGAAAGCAATTACTATATAACCAATTACCATAGTAACCATAATAATTATCTGTGTAGTGACT